>SMJT01000040.1:23750-125942 GCA_004349715.1 Crucihimalaya himalaica | reverse complement strand
ACCTTATCCTGATGTCAGCGTCTTTTGGCGACACATCGGTCTTGGAGCCTACAACTCCAAGACAACGACCCAGATTGATACTCCTGCCACCCGACTCTGCGTTGCATCGCCCACAATTTTGAGCACCACCTTACTATGCAAGATGGAGCCAAACAGGCTAGATAGGCATTCACTGAGCTGAATGTTATGCACAAGCGTAGTGGGTGACATAATTCCTGAGGATAGGTATGAGTGGCCCAAGTTGAACCTCGCGGTCAACATCAGTGCTCTATTTGCGCCACCACCTTGGTCTCATCTGAAGACCAAGCCCTTCTCTAGCCGCAACTACGCCACAACATGAAGACTGAGTCAGTTGGCAGCCTCCTTACTCCCTATGCTTCGAGCACTTTGGCATCTCCACTACAGCACAGCTCTCGATCGTCACTACTTCGCTCACTCATGATGAGCAGCACATGCAGCTCAAGTGTTGGATGAAGGCCACTCGCTCGCTTGGTTGACCCACCATACCACCAGACATGGAGAGCTCTTTGTACAGCTCCCCAATCGCGATCTCACCTACATCGGCGAGACCCTTCTCAGCTGCACTTTTGATCCAGACCGAGTCTGCTTTCGGTTGCCCCCTTCCACGCGTGTCCGCGCTCCACGTCAGCTTCCATCGATTCCTGTTGTTGGTTCAGACGAGACACCAGGCGCTGACTTTGCAGGAAGTTAGCCTCGCCGTTCACAAGCGCGGCCAGACATCTGCTCCTGCTCCTTCATTTCCTCCACCACCAGAGCTGCCAATGGAGACAGCTACTTTTCAGAAGATACGTCGTGGAGAGTTTACAGAGCATCTGGTCCGTTGTTTCTCGTTGCCGCTCGCATGTCCTCCACGGATGCTCATCACCCACTCCCGTCCTTCCTCGCGCTACGCTGCATCGGACAACAATGATGACTCCGATTCTGATGCCTAGTCTCTTCTCCTGGGTTCACCATTTTCTGTCCCTTTTTTCTTTATTTTATTTTCTTTCTTTGTTGTGTTTCTTTTCTGAACTTATTCCTTGTCTTTGTCAGTCTTTGTTGAACTTATGCTATCTATTAATTCTGTTAATGCTAACATGAGCTCTCATGATCTAACAG
This sequence comes from Crucihimalaya himalaica, assembly GCA_004349715.1. Lineage (NCBI taxonomy): Eukaryota > Viridiplantae > Streptophyta > Magnoliopsida > Brassicales > Brassicaceae > Crucihimalaya > Crucihimalaya himalaica. The sequence continues at coordinate 124,823 of SMJT01000040.1, read as the reverse complement.
TTCTTCATCTAACAATTAGCTTCATTGGACATGGTTTCGAGTTCAGAATCACCGACAAAGGACCTCAGTATCGATCGATACTTGACTAGCATCGGTCGATACTCCCTCAGTATCGGTCGATACCGGTTTTTAGTATCAATCGATACCCACCATTCCCACGGTACCTTTGAACCATTTTCAGCCATTTCTGTTCCTGTGCTTTCTTTAGCTCCTCTAGGCTAGATAACACTGAGGACAGTGTAGTTTAAGTCTAGGGGAGGTGATTACTGACATTGTGTTTGTTTTCTTAGAGTCAGTCCATTTTTTTAGTCCTTTTGAGTCAAATTTTTGTTTTATTGAGTCAAACTTGTTGGAGATAATGAACCTTTGCTTGATTTCAGTGTCCTAAACTTGTTTTTGAGTAATGAAAAATCCAAAGGCTAACCAGTTGACCAGGAAACACCCATGTCTCCCAGCAAATTCTTTCTTAAATCCTGAGCCAATTTTGCACTTCACTCCTGAGGTGGTATTCACTGAACTGATTCATCATTCATATCTGGCAAAGGAACCGTCGCGTTTGAAAAATATGGTAGATACCTCTCCCTAACACACAATGATACATAAAATGCATAAAAGATGAGATGATTTCCGCCGAGTAGAGGGCTAGGAATACTTCCTATGATCCCATTGTTCTACTGGATAAGGAATGATCACACAAAAGTCTGAAGCGAGGGGTAGGAACATTTCCCGAGACCCCCATTATTCGCCTAAGACTTTTGACACTTGAGAGGGGAGAACCGAGGATTAGGTGGCCATCACCATCAATCTCCGCGTCTCGAACCTTGATTGTTGTGTATCGAAGCTTAATTTAAAATCAGAAAACATAAAAAATGATAAGTCTGGGGGAGAGGAAATCAATACCAAAGTATAAAATTTGGGTGGTTCCTTAGTCATGATATCGAATGAGGAAAGAATCTAAAAGTTCATGAATATCAATATCAGTGATGAAACGACAATGAAGGATTTAGCATGATTGATGCTGTGAGGTAATGAGTGGATAATGGGAAACTGCAATGGTCTAAGGAGAATACATGGTGGTCTGATGAAACTGTTTAGGTGACAACTGGAAGCTTGGAAAGAGGGTCATACTATGTCTCAAGAAAAAGGTGAGTCTCCATTTTCAAACCTCTTTCTCTGTTTAGTTTTCTGTTTGCTTGAGGGCAAAGCAAAGACTAAGTCTGGGGGTTGATATATCATGGTTTTTACCCACTTTAACCATGATATAAGTCTTTTGTTGTGTCTTTTCATAGTTTAGAGTCTTTCAGGTTCTTTTCAAGCTATAGCACATGTGGAGCTAATTGAGGATTGGAAAGCTTTGAAGTAATCTGGAATTGAAGCCGATTGGAGAACTGAAGCTCAGCATCGATCAACACTTGAGGAGCATCGATCGACACCATTTATTTGGGAGAAACACGATCCAAGACCCTAGCATCGATCGATACCATTTACGGTATCGGTCAGATACCAGTGATCAGATGCAAAACAGAACCCGAAGATAAACCAAAAGCTATCCTTATTTTTCGAGATAAACTCCTAAACGTGTTTTTAACTATATAATTAGTTTTTGAGCCTCCAGAAAGATACCTTGTGATTCTGGAGATAAAGTTTTCTGCAATTGAGTTTTTGGAGAAGAAATCTTGAAACCTCTTGTATTCTTACTCTATTCATTTATATATGATATATATTCTATTCATGATGTTTATTGCATTCACCATGCCTGAGTAGATTCCCTGTTAGGATTAGGGTGCTTAAAGGTACTTGATGAATATTAAATCTGAACTAATTGTTAGGGAATAATCTATAGAGCTTTCACCTAAACTTGAGATTAATGCTTATTCTAGCTCGGCGAACTAGAATCTGATGTTAGGTTGTTTGATTGGCACGAAAGTGTGATTGATTGCCTGATCTAGTGTTTGGTGAGCAAAAGCCCTATTCGCAAAGAAATTTGGTTTAGGGATTTTGTGAACAATTGAACTTGATCGTTAGTGCTTGTTTAAATTCATAGAATTTGCAAAGAAATTTGGAATTCTAGGTTTAGGCATAGATAGTTTTCGCAACGACAGTTGGTTTACTTTACATCTGTGTTGCAAGTTTGAGAGCGGAGCTTAATTTATTCCTGACAATTGATTTGATTTGATAATTCTGATTTCCCTGCAAGTTTCCCTAAGCCTAGCGTTTTCCTCCACTGAATTACTACATGTTTTAATTGTTTTGCTATTCTTAATTTCATCTATTTGGCTTAGCTTAATTCATATTCTAGAATCTATTGAGTGTTATCTTGAGTCCTTGTGGATTGACCCCTAGAATACTACAGCGTCTGCTTAGATACTTTAGGGTATTAGATTTTAGCATATCAACATGCGTTGGCTGAAGCCAACTCGCCGCTGGTGTCTCCCCACGACTGACGGAGAGCTCTTTGTGCAGCTCCCCAACCGCGCTCTCACACGCATTGGCGATGACCCATCTCAACTGCATTTCGATCCAGATCCCAGTTTGCTCTCTGTTGCTCCAGCCACACGTGTACGCGCTCTGCCACGTCTCCCATCCACTCTGGTCGTTGCTGATGCAACACCCGCAGCTGATTTTGCTGGAAGTCAGCCCCGCCGTTCACAGCGCCACCAGACATCTACTCCTGCCCCTTCATTTCCTCCACCACCGGATCTGCCGATGGAGACCGCCTCCTTTCAGAGGTATGTCGTGGAGAGCTTACAGAGCATTTGGGCCGTTGTCTCTCGCTGCCGCTGCATGTCATCTACGGATGCCCACCACTCCACACCCAGCCCTTCATCTCGCTATGACATCTCAGATGATAATGATTCAGACTACTAGCTCTCTGTTTCCTGGGTTCCCTGTTCCTTTTCTTTTATTGTGTCTTTCTTTCTTTTTGAACGTTTCTATCTCGTTGTCAGTACTCTTTGAACTTATGGCTATCTTATAATTATGTTGCTTCTAACTCGTGCTCTGGTGATCTAACAGTTTTTCATCTAACATTTGGCTTCCCTGGACACGGTTTTGAGTTTCAGTCTTACGGAACAATGACCTTGGTATCGATCGATACGTTCCTGGCATCGGTCGATACCTACTATGCATCAGTCGATACCGGTTAACATATCGATCGATACCCACACATTTACATGGTACCTTCGAGACACCTTTCAACCATTTTTGTTCTTATGATTTCTTTTACTTCCTCTTGGCTAGATAACACTGGGGACAGTGTTGTTTAAGTCTGGGGGAGGAGGTTACTGACGATGTGTTTGTTTTTCTTAGAGTCAGTCATTTTTGAGTCAAATTTTGTTTTCTTGAGTCAAAACATGTTGGAGATTATGAACCTTTGCTTGATTTTATTGCTCTGAGTTTGTTTTTAAGTAACCATTGTCACAGAATCAGCTCTAAGATCGACTAATGAAAAATCCAAAGACTATATAGTTGACTAGGAAACACCCATGTCTCCAGCAAAATTTCTTCCAAATCATGAGCCCAAATTTTACATTTCACTCCTGAGGTTGGTATTCACTGAACTTGATTCATCATTCATATCTGACAAAGGAACCCATGTGTTTGAAAATTATGGTATACCTCTCCCTTGACACACATTCATGCATGAAAGATGAAATGATTTCCGCCGAGTAGAGGGTTAGGAACACTTCCTGTGATCCCATTTTTCTACTTGGGTAAGGAATGATCACACAAAGATCTGGAGCGAGGGGTAGGAACATTTCCCGAGACCCCGTTTTTCGCCTAGGACCTTTGATACTTTGAGAGGGGAGAACCGAGGATTTGGTGGCAATCACCATCAATACTCGCGTCTCAAACCTTAATTTGTATATGCAAAGCTTAATTCAAAATCAGAAGCATAAAAAGAGATAAGTCTGGGGGGAGAGGAAAATCATATCAAGGTATGAAACTTAGGTGGTTCCTTAGTCACGATATCGCATGAGGAAGAATCTAGAAGGTTCCTGAATAGCAACAACAGTAATGGAACGACAATGAAGGATTTAGCATGATCGATGCTACGAGATAATGTGTGGATACTTGGGAGCTGCAATTGTTTACGGAGAAGTACATGGCGGTCAGATCCGAAACTGTTTAGGTGATGTCTGGAAGCTTGGAAATGAGGTCATTACAATGTCTCAAGAAAAGGTGAGTATCCGTGTTTTTCAAACCTCTTTCTCTATTGGCGGTCAGATCCGAAACTGTTTAGGTGATGTCTGGAAGCTTGGAAATGAGGTCATTACAATGTCTCAAGAAAAGGTGAGTCTCCGTGTTTTTCAAACCTCTTTCTCTATCTGGTTTTTTGTTTGCTTGAGGGCAAGCAAAAACTAAGTCTGGGGGAGTTGATATATCATGGTTTTTACCCATTTTCAACCATGATATAAGTCCTTTTTCTGAGTTCTTTTTACAGTTTTAGAGTCTTTTAGAGTATTTTCAAGATATAGGCACAACTGGAGCTAAATTGGATTTATGAGGTTTCTGAAGCATATTGGAACTGAAGCAGTTCAGAGAACTAAAGCTCAGCATCGATCGACACCTATGCAGTATCGATCGACTCCATCATCTGGAAGAAACACGATTAAAGATCTCAGTATCGATAGATACCATACACGGTGTCGCTCGATACCAATAGCCAGAACGAGTATTCTTCTGAAGACCCAAAGAGAAACAGAAGTTTTCCTTATTTGTCCAAATGAACTCTAAAGCGTGATTTTAGTTATAAACTAGGTTTTTCAGCTTCCGAAGGATACATTGATTCTTGGAGATAGAGTATTCTGGCAATTAAGTTTTGGGAGAAGAACCTTGAATCCTCTTTGTATTCTTACTCTATTTTACTTTTTGATATCTATATTATTCATGATGTTTGTTTCATTCACCATGTCTGAGTAGATTCTATGTTAGGTTTAGGGTTGTTTAAAGGTATTTAATGAATTATTAAATCTGATTTACTTGTTAGGAATTTTATATAGAGTTCTTCACCTAGACTTGGGATTAATGCTTATTCTAGCCTCTCGAACTTGAATTTGATATTTGGTTGATTTATTGACACGAAAGTGTGATTAGTTTCCTGAACTAGTGTTTGGTGAGCAAAAGTCCTACTCGCAAAGAAATTTGGTTTAGGATTTTGTGAACAATTGAACTTGATCGTTAATGCTTGTTTGAATTTATAGAATTTGCAAAGAAATTTGGAATTCTAGCTTTAGACATAGATAGTCTTCGCAACGACAATTGGTTTACTTTACATTTGTGTTTCAAGTTCAAGAGCGGAGCTTATTTCATTCATGACATTTGATTGGATTGATAATTCTGATTTACCTGCAAACTTCCCTAAGCCTAGCGTTTTTCCCCACTGATTTTATTACTTCGTTTTAATTGTTTTGTTATTCTTGGTTACATCTATTTCATTTAGCTTAATTCATATTCTGAACTTTATTGAGTGAACATCTTGAGTCTTTCTGGTTCTACCCCTAAAATACTACAGCTACTGCTTAGATACTTTAGGGTATTATATTTGAGCATATCAGCTATTTTGGGAGGTTTCAACAATTTTATCCGGTTCTGTGCTGGTAGAAACTCCCTCCAATCATCTTTACCCCAAGGAAAAAGTTATGGCATAAAACCTTCGATGATTCAGATGACTAACGGAGGAACAGAGATGGGAGCATATACAAAGGCTAGGACCACTAGGGTTCGTGCTACAGCTCTCCAACCCACTCATAAAACATTAGTTGGCACCAAGATTCACAAATAAACGATAAATTCGAGTAACCCAAGTTTCCCAAAATACACCATAAACGAGAAAGACTTGTGCAACTATTCAAGATTCTCACCTTAATCTAAGGAAAACAAAGAGAAGGGGTGAGTAATAAATTACTCAATGAGAGGATCCTTTCCACCCACAGGAGAAGTCAATGACACAAATCTAACTTTAAATCACATTCATCAATCACATAAAAATAGACACAACAAGCATATAGTCCACATATAACACACAAAATTTCCTTCTTGCTACCAACAAGAACTTCACATCATAACAGGTTCGATCATCTCTCATGACCTTTGAACCTATCTAGTTCCACTAGACTCGTCACTATTATTGAGCTACAAAGAACCCGTGATATTGAACCTCGGATGAGATTCACAATACTCGGCGGGATGGGGATCTAACTAGCTGGCTTAGAAGCTCTCTCTAATGGGATGGAGTCAAGGGAAGAACGATAGGGAATCAATAACACCACAAAGAGGATGGAAAGCTCTTTGACATAGCGGCTCAAGACTTGTGGAATCACACATACGAGGCAGAAGCTAGGGTTCTTGCAAGCGGCACTACAAGAGTGAAGAAAGTTTGAATTTTTATTGATATAAGGTGTAAAAAGAATACAAGATTGCAGGGGGACCTTATATACTGGTCCTTCAGCTCGTGATCTATTAGGTCTACTCCAGAAAAAAAAAACATTAAAAGACTCTAAACAACAGGACTTGTAAAATAAAACTACAAGGCGTTTATATGGGATTCATATTAGGAAAGTCCTTCATACCATACATAAAAGGAAACATTAAAATAAATAACTAAAGGGGGTCTCGAACCAGGGTCTCTCTTGTTGTTGGTCTGCACTTAAACCACTAAGCCAAGCCTAAGTACCTATACAAAACGTAAGGTAAAAAATACCTTGTTTAAGCGCAATAGTGGCCCGATTTGATGATTCTCATTCTCGGCTTGTGTTAGGACTTTCTTCACTTGGTCCTCAGTAGAATCCTCAGCATTGAGTATGTTTGACATGTCCAATCGGAGCTCTCACAGCTTGTTCACGGCCATTTGATCGCTAGTGGCTAAGTTAAGTGCGTACGGAGTCTCTCTCGTGCCATCCAGCCTTAGCGATGTTTTCTCTGAGGTTACTTGCTTGTTCTCAGCTCCTGAACCTGTTAAGAGGTAAACCAAGTCTTTGCTTTCAAATTGGTCCGAGGGGATGTACCTTGGCCTGGTCATTTCCTTCTCACGGTTCATATCTTGGTCGTGCGGGTCTTCTAGCCGTTTGGTCAAGGTTTGGCTAGTTTGGTCCAGGTCGTTGGCTCCTAGAATCCTCTCCACATCTAGGTTGAACTTTTGACGAAGACTCTTAGTCCTAGATCGTGTCATAGGGCCGGGTTAGACCGTGGGTATATCCAGATCCGGTTGTTTGGGTATGATGTCCTCCTCATTCCCTACCTCTTCAAGAGATTTTGTCCTAAAAACTGATTCATCTACATCAAATGGAGATAAATCAGCAACATTAAAAGTGTGAGAAATCTTAAACTCACCTGGGACTGCAAGACGGTAGGCGTTGACATTGATCTTCTCTAGGACTTGGAACGGTCCATCGCCTCATGGAGATAGCTTGGAACTTCTCTTCTGTGGGAACCTTTCGGGCCTCAAATTTAGCCACACCCACTCCCCTGGTTCAAATACAAGTTTCCTACGACCCTTGTCAGCTTTCCTCTTGTACTCCTCCGTCTTTTTTTCTAAGTTGGCTTTCCCTTGCTCATGTAGTTGATATGCTCAAATGTAATACCCTAAAAGTACTAAAGCAGTAGCTGCAGTATATTAAGGGTCGAACCACAAAGACTCAAAATATCACTCAATAGATTTCAGAATATGAATTAAGCTAAGTAAAATCAATGTAATTGAAAACAGCAAACGAATAAAAGTAGTTTGTAAAATCAATGGAGGAAAACGTTTAGTCTAGGAAACTTCGCCAGTAAATCAGAATTGCAGATCAAACAGTTTGTCAAGAATGTATTAAGCACCATTCTTGAACTTGAAACACGAATATAAAACCAACCAACTTTTGTTGCGAAGATTATCTATGTCTAAACCTAGAATTCCAAATTTCTTTGCAAATCCTACGAATTCAAACAAGCACTAATGATCAGGTTCAGTTGTTCACAAAATCCTAAACCAAATTTCTTTGCGAATAGGTCTTTTGCTTATCCAACACTAGTTCAGGAAATCAATCACACTTTCGTGCCAATTAATCAACCTAATATCAGATTCTAGGTCGTGAAGCTAGAATAAGCAATAAACACAAGTATAGATGAAGAACTTTATGGATTTTTCCTAACAATTCAGTTCAATCTAACAATTCATCAAATACTTTTGAATAACCCTAAACCTAACAAGGAATCTACTCAGACATGGTGAATGAAACAAACATCATGAATAAAATAGATTGCATTAAAAAAATTGAGTAAAGAGTACAAAGAGGTTTCCAAATCTTCTCCCCAAAACTCTGCTACAATAATCTCTATCTCCGGGTATGAGTTTTTTTTTCTCTCAAAAGTGGTTGAAAAACCTAATTATATCCTAAGAAAACGTTTTGGACTTAATTGTAAATAATAAAATCTTCTGGGCCAAAGAGCAGATCCTTTAAACTGGTAGGAAGTCGCGTTCTCTTCCTTGGATGTCGGTATCGACTGATACCATAAGTGGTATCGATCGATAGAGAAACAGCAAGTTATGTTCCTTCCAAGTGTCGGTGTCGATCGACACTAGGTGGTGTCGGTCGATACTCAAGCTTCATATTGGCTCCCAAACTGCTTGATTCACGTTCAGTTTCGAAATGCTCCAGAAAACTTCAATAGACCCAATTTAGCTCCAGACGTACTTAAATTCTGAAAAGACTCTAAAGGACTCCAAAAATACTAGAAAGACTCGATAAAAAGGACTTATATCATGGTTAAAAGCGGGTAAAAACTATGATACATCTCCTGTACATCCCATCAGAACAGTGCTTGTACAAGTAAGGTTCATCCTAAAAGAACCGTCTCAAGTCATGCATAAATTTCTTTCTTTCATACTTCTTGAGGTGTTTTGGCTAATCCTCTGCAACAAGGTAATTCGCTATGTCAGCATACCATGGTCGAGCAGGAGTAGTCACAACAGCTAAAACCTCCTCAGCATAAGAGTCACCCGTAGTCGAAACAGCTTCTGCAGGTGACGGGTATCGACCGACACTGGATGGGTGTCGATCGATATTGAGGCTCTGAACTAAGGGGAATTCTAGAATCTCCTGAGGGTATCGACCGATACTGGGTGAGTATCGATCGATACTGAGGGTTTTTACTTGTAGATTCTCGGTAGGAATGCCTTGAATGCCAGTCTCAATGATGTAAATCTTCTCCTCAGGTAGGCAATCATCAATAGGCACGGCTTCATCAATCCTCATCGTCGAGAGATGGTCTACAACTCCATTCTCCACTCCCTTCTTATCTTTAACTTCATTATCAAAGCCTTGGAGCAAAAGAACCCAACGAAATAGGCGAGGCTTGAGATCTTTATTCTGTAGCAGATATTTGAGAGCGGCATGATCGGTATGAACGATCACCTTACTCCCAATTAGATAAGAACAAAATTTCTCAAAATCGAAGACGACCGCTAGTAACTCTTTCTCTGTGGTGCTGTAATTCCTCTGAGCATCATCCAACGTTCTACTGGCATAGTAGATAACATGGAGTTTCTTGTCCTTCCTCTGACCTAAAACTGATCCAACTACAAAGTCGCTCTCATCGCAAATAATCTCGAAAGGAAGTTCCAATCTGGCGGTTGAACAACGGGAGCACTAACCAATGCCTTCTTAATCTGCTCGAATGCGACAATACACTCGGGTGTGAAATCGAAAGTGATATCCTTACATAGAAGAGAAGTTAGTGGGCGTGCTAGCTTAGAGAAATCCTTGATGAATCGTTGATAAAACCCGGCATGACCAAGGAAACTTCGAATATCCTTCACAGATGTTGGTGGCTGAAGGCTCGTCATAACCTGAATCTTAGCTTTGTCAACCTCGATCCTAGTCTTAGAAACTTTGTGCCCTAGAACAATGCCTTCTTGAACCATATAATGACACTTCTCCCAGTTCAGGACCAGATGCTTCTCCTCACACCTCTGTAGTACTTTGCACAAGTTATCTAGACAGCCATTGAATGAAGATCCATAAAGTGAAAAATTATCCATTAACACCTTCATAAATTCCTCAATCATGTCAGAGAAAATTGACATCATACACCTCTTGAAAGTGGCTGGAGCGTTACATAATCCAAATGGCATTCTTCTGTAAGCAAATGTGCAATAAGGACATGTAAATGTCGCCTTCTCCTGATCGTCCGGATGTATCGGGATCTGGAAGAAACCTGAGTACCCATCGAGAAAGCAGTAGTATGGGTGACTTGCCAACCTCTCCAGCATCTGATCGATGAATGGTAGTGGGAAGTGATCTTTCCTTGTAGCAGCATTCGGCTTCCTGTAGTCGATACACATCCGGTGTCCAGTGATTGTCCTTGTTGGGATCAGCTCGTCCTTCTCGTTTTTCACCACAGTGATCCCTCTTTTCTTAGGTACCACATGAACTGGACTGACCCAAGAACTGTATGAGATGGCGTAGATGATCCCTGCTTCCAAAAGTTTCATAATCTCCTTTTTCACCACTTCTTTCTGATTTGGGTTAAGCCTCCTCTGATGCTTGATCGAAGCATTCAATTCGTCCTCCAGATGAATCCGATGCATGCACAGGTCTGGTGATATATCTGAAATGTCATCAAGAAAATAGCTAAGATCTTTGCGATACTTGCGCAGCTTGCTCAGCTGTAAGGCGACCTCTGCGTTGTTCAAAGAAGAATTGACAATTACAGGATATGTGGAATTAGGACCAAGAAAGACATACATTAGATTAGCTGGGAGTGGTTTAAGTTCGATCTTAGGAGCTCTTTCCTCACTCCAATCACCAAATGAATTGGGTTGTGTAGAGGTGACGACCAATTTCTCAGGTGGAGATGAATGGTGTTGATCGATACTGTCAGGGGTGTCGATCGATGCTCCTTGGCTGTTGTCGAGCATTTTGGCATATCAAGCAACAACATCATTTGAGTATACCTCTGAATCACCTGAACAAACCAGTGCTCTCTCTAGCGGGTTCTCAGGATGTAATTTCATGAAGTACTCGTCAGCTATGTCGCTGAAAGTGTCAACAAAGAATGTTTGCCCATCAATGGTCGGTTATTTCAGCATTTTGTCCATGTTGAAGGTCATGATCAAGTCACCGATGTTAAGAGATATCCTTCCATTCTTGCAGTCGATCAGAGCTACGGCTATTGCTAGAAAAGGGCCTTCCAAGAATGAGTGGATCCTTTGGCTCTGCGTCGTACTCCAGGACAATGAAATCAGTTGGAACTAAGCAGTCCCCGATCGTTATCAGAATGTCTTCGAGCAATCCTTCGGGAAATCGAACTGAGCGATCAGCTAAATTCAGAGAGATTCTAGTAGGCGTGAAATCTGTCATTCCCATTCGCTTAGCCACGGAGTATAGCATAAGGTTAACACTGGAGCCAAGATCGCAGAGAGACCGCTCGAAGCTTTCTGTAAAGATTGTACAATCCAACACAAAACTTCATGGGTCTGGCAGCTTCTCCGGAATCTTGTTGAGCAGGATCGCACTGCAGTCATGAGTAATCCTCATTACTCCCTCATCAAGGTGAAGTCATGATAGCATCGAAAAAAGGAAGCTCAACAATCAATTTCTCTATCATTGCCCTACATTTGGCTTCTTCCACTTCCTTCTTAGTCTTGGTAGGAAGTCGAGGGAAAGGTATCTTGGGCACGTAGATTCTCCTAGTATTCACTGCCGTCTATTTCTTCTCGACTTCTGGGCTAGTGTCGATCGATGGTGGTTTTGAAACGTCCTCGGCAGATCCTTGGACAGGTATCGATCGATGTTGTTTGGTATCGGTCGATACTGAATGGGTATCGGTCGATACTGAATGGGTATCGGTCGATACTGGTGTGATTTCAGGAGTTTCATTGTCATCATCTTCAGCAAGATCGACGAGCTGTTTTGCAGTATAAGCTTTCTTCACTCCTGGACTGACTTCTCTTCCACTCCTCAAGGTGATAGCATGAACATGTTCCCTCGGATTCACTGTTTTTCCTAGAAGAAAACCGACTTGTCTCTTAACTGCTTTTGCGGTTTGAGCAACATGAGTTTCTAGCTTCTTTTGATGAATGTTAAAGGCTTCAATATTTTTATTCAGATCAGTGTACAGGGTGTCCATCTTCCCGTTGAAATCAACAGTCATCTTCTGATGTCCCTCAAGAATCTGTTCAAGCATGGATTCAACCTTGCTCTCCTGAGTCTTGGGTGGGGGAGTTTGGTAAGATGAATTCCCATAAGTGCGAGTGTATCCGCTGCTCTGAACCGGTTTCTGGGCAAAGGAGTTTGCTCCGAAACCTGTTGGCTTGAAATCAGATTTGAATCCTCCTCTCTGAGAATTGTTGGTGAAACCACGATTGTGGTTGAACTGATACGATGAACTCTGAAAACCATTACCACCAATGTAGTTAACGTCCTCTGTTTCGCCCTCTTCTATGTTCTCGACCTCTTCAGCAAAGTGTACAGCCTTCTGCTGCTTTCTTATCAACAAGTTGTGCACTGAATCCAGCTTCGCGTGCACCTCGGTAATCTGCAATCCATCAATGTTCCCATTCTGCATTCTTAGTACTATTGCTAGACGCTAAGTTCTCAATCAGCACATAAGCATCTTCGAGATATCTCGTGTTGAAATTACCATTGCTCGCAGCATCCAGAGCTATATGATATCTTTAATCGATCCCTCGGAAGAAAATACCCTGCAACTGAACTTGTGTGAACCCGTGATGCGGACAATCTCTCTGATAAGATCTGAATCTCAGCCAAGCAGCTTTAAACGCCTCTGTTGCTCCCTGAGAGAACTGGGAAATCTTGTTCCTTAACTCCTCGGATCTCGCATCGTCGTAGAAGTTGTTCAGGAACGCATTCTTCGTCTCTTCCCATGTGCTCAAAGATCCGGGAGGCAACTGCTTCAGCCAGTAAGCTGCATCCCCACCAAGAGAGTATGGGAAAAGCTTATAGAAAAGGAACTCATCGGGCACACCATTGTACTTGATACTAGTGACCAAATCCTCTAACCTCTCGATGTGATCCATGGGGTGCTCGTGAGAAAGACCGTGAAAAGGATGCTGACCCACAAGAGTGTAGTATGCAGGTTTCAGCTCAAAGTCATTCCTCTGAAAGGTGGGAATACGAATTGCAGACCAATTGGCATAGAACAGATCGGGTCTGTTGTACTATCCAAGTGTCTTGGCGTGATTAACTAGAACATTCCCGACGTTCCCACGTACAGCAGGTGGGATATCTTCGTTGGCTAGTGGTGCAGGGACAATGACGTTCCCCTCTGCATTAAGCCGCTGTCCTTGCTCATTGCACAGATGACCTTCCTGATCTCTTGTTGCGATCCTCCCAAGGATAGGCTTGCTCTAGATCGGTTGTATGAGATATTGGTTGATAAATCCTTGACTTCAAAGGATCCACACCGAGAGATGCTAAGGCACGAGAGACACTCGAAGATCCTTAGGCCCAAACGATAGTGAACGTCATAAACCAATTTATTTTAGGCCGTGAAGCTAGAATATCCTTAGGCCCAATCTATTTTAGGTCGTGAAGCTAGAATAAGCAATAAACACAAGTCTAGATGAAGAACTTTATAGATTTTTCCTAACAATTCAGTTCAATCTAACAATTTATCAAATACCTTTGAATAACCCTAAACCTAACAAGGAATCTACTCAGACATGGTGAATGAAACAGACATCATGAATAAAATAGATTGCATTAAAAAAATTGAGTACAGAGTACAAAAAGGTTTCCAAATCTTCTCCCCAAAACTCTGCTACAATAATCTCTATCTCCGGGTATGCGTTTTTTTTCTCTCTCAAAAGTGGTTGAAAAACCTAATTATATCCTAAGAAAACGTTTTAGGCTTAATTGTAAATAATAAATTCTTCTGGGCCAAAGAGCAGATTCTTTAAACTGGTAGGAAGTCGCGTTCTCTTCTTTGGATGTCGGTATCGACCGATACCATAAGTGGTATCGATCGATAGAGAAACAACAAGTTATGTTCCTTCCAAGTGTCAGTGTCGATCGACACTAGGTGGTGTCGGTCGATACTCAAGCTTCATATTGGCTCCCGAACTGCTTGATTCACGTTCAGCTTCTAAATGCTCCTAAAAACTTCAATAGAGCCAATTTAGCTCCAGACGTACCTAAATCCTGAAAAGACTCTAAAGGACTCCAAAAATACTAGAAAGACTCGATAAAAAGGACTTATATCATGGTTAAAAGCGAGTAAAAACCATGATATATCAGTAGTTTTCTGATGAACTCCGCATTTTTTAATCCGTCGAGGTTTACTTGTTCGGCTTGGGGCAGAGGTGATAGGTCCATTGGTGTCAAACGATTGAATCCATAGGCTACTTAAAAAGTGGAAAACTTACAAGCAGAGTGAGTAGCACGGTTGTAAGCAAATTCATCGAATGGAATACAATCTAGCCAATTCTTTAAGTTTCTACCAATGGTTGCTCCTAATAAAGTGGAAAGGGTACGGTTTACCACTTTGGTTTGTCTATCCGTTTGAGGATGACAAGTAGTTGAGAATAGAAGTTTGGTACCCAATTTTCTCTAAAGTGTCCTCCAAAAGTGGCTGAGGAACTTAGCGTCTCGATCAGAAACAATGGTCCTATGGACTTTGTGGAAATGAACAACTTCTTTGAAGAACAAGTCAGCTACTTGTGTGCTATTTTTGAGAATCTTTCCACCACTACAAAAATCGAATCCTTGTGCCTAATTTTGGACAATCCTAGCACAAAGTCCATAGAGATATTAACCAATGGGGCACTTGGGATAGGTAATGGAAGATATAAACTATGAGGATGTGACCTGGACTTGGCCCTTCAGCATGTGATACATCTGGAGCAAAACTTCCTCACATCCTTCATGTGTGACCAAAAGAAATAGTCCACCAGAACTGCTAGGTTCTTGTCGACTCCAAAGTAGCCCATCAAGCCTCCTCAATGAGCCTCCCTAAGCAGCAATTCACGCAAAGATCCTTTCAAAATACACAACCTCTTGGATCTGAAAAGAAAACCATCTTGTAAGTAGAAAATAACATAAGCTCCTTCACTGTTTTCTTTGTAGCTTTATGTAAAGTCGGGATCAGTCTCATTTTGTTCTTTGATGTTCTCAAATCCTAGAACTTTGGCCTCCACAGTTGCGATCAGGGCATGCGTCCTTGATAACGCATCTGTAACATCGTTCTCTTTTTCTTTCTTGTATTTGATAAACGTCTCCACAAACTCCAACCACTTGGTGTGCCTTCTCTTGAGTGAGGTTTGGCTTTTTAAGTGCTTTAGAGTCTCGTGTTCTATGTGAATGACGAATTCCTTTGACAATAGGTAGTGTTGCAAAGTTTCCAATGCTCGCACCAAGGCGTATAACTCCTTGTTGTATGTGGGGTAATTTAATGAGGCTCCACTTAGTTTCTCACTAAATAATGCTACTGGCCTCCCTTGTTGGTGTAGCACAGCTCATATTCCAAGACATGAGGCATCACATTCAACTTCAAATATTATGTCAAAGTAAGGTAAAGCTAAAACGTGTGCTTGTGTTAAGCGATCCTTTAAGGTGTTGAAGGCCTTGTCTTGCGATTCTCCCAATGAGAATGGTACGTTCTTCTTGATGACAGCCATAAGTGGGGTAGCTACGGTGCTGAAATCTCTAACGAAACGGCGGTAGAAGCTCGCCAATCCGTGAAAGCTCCAAGCATGTCCGATGGTTGTAGGCGTCGGCCATTCTCGGATTGCCTTGATCTTTTCTCCGTCTACTTGCAATCCCTTCTCACTAAAAACAAACCCTAAAAAGACCAGCTTGTTAGTACAAAAGGAGCACTTCTTAAGGTTGGCATATAGGCCTTCCTTTCGAAGCGTTTGCAAAACAGTCACTAGGTGTCGAAGATGGTCGTTGAAGCATTTACTATAAACTAATATGTCATCAATGTAGACTACTACAAATTTACCAATGTAAGCACAAAGAACCTGGTTCATTAGACGCATGAATGTGCTCGGGGCATTGGTTAATCCCAACGGCATTACCAGCCACTCGTACAAACCTTGCTTGGTCCTGAACGTGGTCTTCCACTTATCGCCTTCACGCATTCGGACTTAATGATATCCACTTTTTAAGTCCTTCTTTGAGAAAATGGTAACCCCACTCAACTCGTCTAGCATATCGTTTAGTCTCGGGATCAGATAACAGTACTTAATGATGATGTTGTTGATTGCTTGGTAATCCACGCACATTCTCTATGTTCCATTCTTCTTTGGTACTAGGAACACGGTCACAACACACGGGCTAAGGCTCTCATGGATATAACCCTTATCCATCAACTCCCTTACTTGTTTCTCTAGTTCCTTTGTTTCCTCCGGGTTCAAATGGTAGGCAACTTTGTTGGGTAGAGGTGATTTGGGGACTAAGTCTATCTGGTGTTCGATGCCTTGGTAAGGTGGTAGTCCGGCTGATATTTCTTCTGGTAACACATATTTAAATCGATCAAGAATTGATTGAACCTTTTTGGGGAGCGCCATCACATCACTCCATGTGCTCAAGTATTCTTTTTAAATCATTAGTAGCACGGTGCCCTTGGCACTGATGGTTTTGTGAATGAAACCATAATTGACCAAAAGAGAGGGTTTACTTACCTTGCCCTCGGTGTTCATCCGTGTTTGTAATTCATGTACCTCTGATGGGCTTAAAGGTGCAAAATTCACATTCAGGTCCATGTCGGTGAAAGTGTAGCAGTTTATCCGTCCATTGTGGAGGGTGGCTCTATCAAATTGCCACGGCCGTCCTCACAACAAATGGCCCGTTTGCATTGGCACCACATCACACAGAATCTGATCTTGTTACTTACCAACGCTAAAGGGAACAGTGACTTGTTCCGTGACTTTGAGCTCTGTGGTATCATTAAGCCATTGAAGCTTATACGGCCTAGGGTACTTAAAAGCCTCAAGCCCTAACCTATCCACCATGAACTTATTAGCCACGTTAGCACAAGAACCACCATCTATTAAAAGATTACAAACCTTGTTATGTATGGTGCAACGGGTAAAATAGGTTTTCTCGTTGGAGTTTTTCCTCAGGGTTTATGAAGACACCTAGCACTCGCCATGTCACCAAAATGTCACCCACATCAGAGTATTCCACATCTTGAGGCTCACTTTCACGGCTCTTTTTACATTCGTCCTTCGATTCATACTCTCTTCCGGGAGTGATGATCATCACTCGCTGGTTTGGGCACTCCCTTGCCATGTGGCCTCTTCCCTGACATTTTAATTAAATTATCTCACGAGTTATAGGGGTACTAGAGAACTTACCTTGTTCTGGACGTGTTAGCCTAGGGGCCTCCATAGTCTTACCTTTGAACCGTGAATCGATTTCAATGGTCTTAGCTTTGTCCAATGGTTTGGAGCTACTTGACGTCCGAGGTTATGGTGTCTTAGAGCGGCTGGTGATGGCGATCTTACGCTTAACTTGTTTTCTATTTGGACAGCAAGGTGAAGAAGCTCGTGCATCCCACTATATTGTGTTTGCTCCACCTTCCTAGCTTTACGTTTTTGTAGACCATCAATAAACTGAGCCACCCACGCCTGCTCCGACTCCTTTGGCTCCTAAGCATTCATCAGCTTCTTAAATTCCTCGAAGTACTCGTCGACAGTCCTAGTTCCTTGCGCAAGCTTACGAAAACGCTTTTGTAAGTCCATGTGGTAATGGTCCGGGACATACCTTGATCTTAGGAGAAACTTCATGTCTCTCAAAGTAGTCATGGTTGCAAAACGGTTTCTCCTCCTCTCACCCACATTTCTGTACCACCAAGCAATGGCATTTTTGGTGAGCTAAGCCGCAGCTAGAGCCACCTTCTTACGATCTCCATATTCATAGCATTCAAAGATGTACTCAAGCCTCCTCTCCCAATCCAAGTAGGCTTCCGGGTTGGTCTTTCCTGCAAAAGTAGGAGGGGTTAGTTTAACATCCGAGTTCCCTTCTCAGGGTTCTTCTCCTCGCACATGGTTCCTTCTCAAGGGGTCTAGGTGCCTCAGATTCTGATTCACTAAAGGATCTGGCGGAATGTCATTGTCCAAAATGGGTAACTCCTACTTCGGGTACCGTAGCCACCTAACAGCTCTTCATGGTCGTGCATTGGCAGCACCCTGGTTAGCGTCTATGGCTCCATTGGCAGCACTAGCTTCGTTTACAATGGCTGGTGGAGGTGATGGAGGCTGCTCCAACCATTTACGCGTGAACCAAACTCAGTCTGCATGGCTCGCATATCCTTCTCTCTCATGGCAGCAAGCATTTGGATGACAACATCTTGGGGCACCATCTCATCAGCCATCACCCTTGTTGTCCTTGTAACTCAACAAAACAATAAATGATTGAAGCACAATAGTCTACGTGACAAGCAAGTAAATACACGTAGCACTTTTTATTGAATTTTCGATTTTAAAAAGCAAAATATAAAGGATATCAAAAGAATGCAAAAAGAAAAAAGGTTTATTTTTGTTTTCAGTTTTCAACGATGAAAGAAGGCAAGCAACTAAAGCGGAACAAGCAATAAACAAAATGGAAACAATGAAAGACGCATATAAGAAAGAAAAAAAAAGTGAAATATGCGATTTCCTTCCTCAGGCAAGCAAATTCGAGCACAACTATGGTGAATGAACAAAGACACGTACAGCAGCCCTAAACAACCAATCCTAGCTCGCAAACAACTCGCTAACTCGCGAACAAGGTCGACAACATGAAAACAAAGCAAACAAGCAAACGATTCTTCTTATTTTTCTTTTAGGGTTTCTATGAAAGATATAAGGTCAATTATGCGATTAGGGTTCTATGTCAACTACTCAAGGGAACCAATAAGCAGCCAATATGAACGAATCTAACCACAACAACTCGTAAAGAAAAGTAACAACACGACAAATAAACAGAAGGAACGTGAATAATTTTTTTTTGGTTTTTGATTTATGAAAGTAAACTAACAAACGATTCAAGCAAAGAGATAAGGGTAAAAAGCACCTAGGGTCTTAGAACCTCGGCTCTGATACCAAATGATATGAACCTCGGATGATATTCACAACACTCGGCGGGATGGGGATCTAACTAGCTGACTTAGAAGCTCTCTCTAGTGGGATCGAGTCAAGGGAAGAATGATGGGGAAGCGATGGCACCACAAAGAGAATGGAAAGATCTTTGATACAGCGGCTTAAGACTTGTGGAATCACACACACAAAGCAGAAGGTAGGGTTCTTGTAAGCGGCGCTACAAGAGTGAAGAAAGTTCGAGTTTTTATTGATATGAGGCGTAAAAAGAATACAAGGCTGCAGGTCGTGCTACACTCGCTCTGTGTGTCCAGAGAGCCAACCCTTACTATGAAAATAGGCCTTCAGCCACCAGCACGACTCCTGTGGAGGCATTATTCCACGAGAGAGGGCCAGGCATCACCAAGGTCAGGATGGCCCAGACAAGTGAGCAGAGGTTCGCCAACCGATCGGTGTATGGTTGACCGAGCGCTCTTGAGTAGGTTAAGAACCGATTGGTTGCAGGTTTAGCACCGATCGGTTTGCGCTTCATTTTTCAAAACCCCTGATGTTATGTATTTTTCTTATCTAGGTTTCTTTTTCTAGATTTCCTTTTTTTTGAAAATTTTCACCCGCATTCCTTAATTCTATTTTACATCGGGACGGTGTAATTTAAGTCTGGGGGACGGTACGAATGTACCATTTGATATATTTGGTGAAAATCTTCAAATTTTTAGTCGAGTCATTTTCAGTAATTTAAGGAAACATTGAGCTTTTTCAGGAACTTGCTTTGGGATGACCTTCCAACGATTTATTCAAGATAATGTCAAAAGCATAGTAGAAGTTTGGAACAACCATGAGCATACATAATATCCAGGAAAGTCCCTATCACGTTGAAACTTGAATGATCTGAACTTAGCCTTATCTAGTGGAACCTTGAACATGGATTTAGTATATCTCACTTAGAGGCTTGGTAACCATGCTATGAATAGATGTTTAGAGTTGCCTTGTTTTTACCACTCTTTTGACCTCTGAATAGTTAGGCTCATATTTAGTCTAGAACCACACCTTATACCCTAAAACCCCTTTTGTGAAAACCCCATGCATTCCTTTGTCATCGCCATATATGCATTCACTTTTGAAAGTTTACATTTTTCTTTATCTCCCTAGCACTATATAAAACGGGCTCGACCCTCAATTGTAAACACACCAAGCCAGAGAGCAATTAACTCCCTGTAAATACTTTTCTCATAGTTTTTGTATATAATGTTTTGTTTAGAGTTTTGTCTTTAGTTTCATTAGTAGATATAGCAGTAAGCTTATGTGTTCTTCACATTCATGTTACTCAATCTCTACCATGCTAGATATAACTCTCTGTTAGGTTTTAAGGTTTCTGCTATATTGTTTTAGATATGTATTTATGCATGATATGAGAATGATGCTTTGATTCTTCACAGATATAACTCTCTGTGATGTATGTACGCCTAAGGAGGAAGGAGGTTTAGGTCTACGTTCACTAAGCAAAGGAAACTCACTACAAGAAAACCTGCAATTTGTGACCAACAAAATCGTCACAAAGTAGTCGCAAAATCGCTGTTTGTGATTATCTTGGGACTGAAAACGGTAGTCGCAAATTGTTGGTCGCAAATTATAACGGTTGCAAAACGGTCGCAAATCTACAACTATTTTGTCACGACCGAGTCGTATATTGGCGATGGTTTTAAGACTAATTATAGGAGTCGCACTCTGAGACTAATATGTAACTACCTTCGTTTAGCGACGAATTTGTGACACTATATGTTAGTCGTATTTGAGACAAAATTATGATGGTTTTTATAGTCGTAGATTTGCAAGGAAGTTAAGACTAAAATTTTAGCAACTATTTTGTGACGGTATTTTTTAGTTGTGTTTTGAGACAAATTTGCAACGTTTATTTAATCTTAATTTGTAACTTCTATTTTACGTCACAAATTTGCAATCAGTATGCCACCAATATGTTTTGTTCAACATTAATTTGGTCGCAAATGGGTGAGAATTTAGCAACCAATTTGCTACTAACCTGAGTTAAATTGCCAAAAAAAAAGGAAATGTACATTTTCGATTTGTTCCCAAAATTCAGTACCAAATTGCATTTTCCTAAACAATCATCGTATATTACACAAAACATTTCATCCAAAAACCTAGATAACAAGAAGGAAGAGGTCTTTGGTGGGATTTGAAACTGGTAGAGTAGAGTGTTTTGGAGTCCTTGGTGTTGTGACTGAGGAAGAAGTCGTTGTGGTGTCACGTATGGATATCGAGAAGGAAGAGCCGAGTGAGAAACTGATGCAGTATCATGAGAGGAAAGGTTGGATGAGTGAGAAGATGTGCCTAAACCTCCGCATGATCTCCTACCGCTGGAAGCTCTAGCACCTCCGCCGGATCTCCGACCGCAACCACCTCTATTCGTTATTCCTCCTACTCTTGTAGTCGGCATTCTTAGTTCCAGTGAATTTGTAGCCTACAAGTTAAACATAGAGAGACAGATTATGAGTGAATCCTGTAAATTAATAAATCTCAGAAGTGAACTGAAGCTTTTACATCTACTTCATCTAATTAGAAGTGGCATACAAAGTTCTGCTTAACAAGCGTGTATACACTTAACAGCTTAACAACTACAAGCTCTATTGTTACAACACTATTTGTATAGTTTGAAATAGTTAGTTGTCCCGTGGTTATTCAAAAGCAGCTTATTCTAACATTTTCTTTTGGTAATGGTTTTTAATTTTGTTTACACAATGCTTTTCCAATCAAAGTTGGACTTCTCTTACAAAATAAATCACTATGATCATTGTAACTCTTACAATATTCAATATTATATATATATCATGATGACAACCACCTGTTTACTGTAAGTTTCTCTCATCGGATTGATTGGCCTAAGGCTGTAACTACAATTTAAAATTCTTACAGTTTATTTTTTTCCAATCGGATTTTTATAACTTTTATTGTTTTAAAAACCACTACAGCTGCTTTTTTTTTATCTTTGTTTTCTAAAGTCTCAAAGTCTCTGAAGCTTAAATTTCTACGATTAAAGTGTTTACACTTTTAAGTAACAGCCGTTACCAAGTAAGTTAGGAAGAAGCCAAGCAACACCAACGCAAAGCAGTGAAGATAACAACAACTGAAAAACATCAAACCAACATAAAACAAAAACAGCGACATAGACCAGTACAAGAAACATGAACTCATGAAGAAAATCAAAACACAAAGCGAAACCCTTCTGTTATTTTTGAAAAGGACTAATATAATTGAACTGATTACGGTTCGATAAGTATCGAATAATGGTAAACGTGGAGGCGATATTTCCGTTTAATAGAAAAGTTCAAAGACACTTGTGGTTAATAAGAGCTCAGGATAGATTGAATGTCCAGCTCGGGAGGAGATAAGTAATTGTTCTTGTCCAATGTTTCGGATCCTTTTATTAATGAGGTACAAGGGGTATTTATAGGGAATCAATTGGCCCTGTTAACCGCCTTTGTTGCTCAGCGCGTGCGCGGTGACTTGAATCCTACGCCGAGTCGCACTTGAGTGTTTCTGGCAAGTCGGCAATGTTTTGGGCTTCGTCGGATGGGCCGTGTTTACTCGTCATCGACCTGCTCGGGATTGACCTGCTTGTCATCGACCTTCTCGGGATTGACTTGCTCGAATTTGGGTTTAACTGGTCAGCAAATGGGCTAAGTATTCTTAATGGGCCGGGCTGATAGGATTGCCAATCCTATCTCCAACAATAGCCCCCCCAGCTCGGGGTATGATGGATTATGAGTACGCCGAGGTAAGTGCGTTTCAGCCCGGCGCATTTGCCGTTGAGATGAATAGTCATGTAGAAGAAACCGTTTGGGTCCCGGCCTGTCGATTTGTTTTCTTGATCACGTTCATGGAACGAGCACGCGTGTATCAAATCCGTGCTTAGCATCCGCGCGTGGAGTTCGCCGTGGAAAGTAATCATTTGATTCTTTACTGATCCCTGCGCTTTAGCCACGTGTCAAACTCCTGTGGTGCTGGAACTATGATTTCCCGCGCTTCGTTTCCACGTGTCGCTTTCTTATGGTGAGAATGAATTCAGATTTCGATGTCGCCGTTTCATAGACACGTTTTTCTCTTCTTCTTCCTCCACTTTTCGCAAACACTTAACCGATTAACTTTCCTGCTTCCTTTCACTCTTTTTTTCGAACTCGATTTCCGGCGAACCCCTTTCTGATTTTGGCTTTGTTTCATTTCGACAAGAATCTCTCTTCAGACGGCGGTTTTCAGTTCTTACCCAGGTGCGTCACTTCTTCTTGCCCTATCTCCGCACTTTTTATTTCGTCGGGGCTCTCCGGGACTATTCGTCTTCTATTCTGTCTTTTTCTCTCCTCCGGTAACCATGGTTCGCGCATTCGACGGTATCCGAGTCGAGTCGAGTTCTAACTCCGAATCCGCCGGTCAATACGGGGGTTCTTCAGAGTCCGATGTCGGGTTTCCTGTTCCCGATCCAACCGTTCCGTTTTTCAATGAAGAGAGAGATGAAGATGACGTTACGTTGTCTCGTCGCCAGAAGAACCGAGCTGATAATGCGGGAGCGTCCACGTCTGCAGCGCAACCCATCACTCAACAGAGGTCGGACAGTGGTGCGCAGGCTTCTACGTCCATGCCAGATCCGAGTGTTCATCGCATACTCAGAGTTTTTGGTTCGGGGGCGCCTCCTTTGGGTCCAACGCATCATAGAATGGGCCAAGTCGGGGATGTTGGAGTGTCTTCGTCGGTACCAGCAGCTCGTCATTGAGTAGACCGAGCTAATAACGCAGGAGCGTCCGCGTCGGTACCAGTTACCACTTCTGCTCCCGTGCCCAGGACAGTAAGAATAGTTAGTCGAGGTCGGGGTGGACGACCTGGAACAGCAGCTGCCAAGAGAGTTCCAAGGACTTTGAAACCTGTTAAGCTCTCGTTCAGACAAGGGGGGTTCCCGACCAAGCTGAAATGGGAGTCTCTTTACCCATTGAAAGAGATGTTTCTGGCATGTAATTTCAGGGTTCCAAAGTCAGAAGATCGGCCCTGGTCTCCTCCTCCGGGTTATGTATGTCTCTACGAAAGTTTCTTCACGAGGCTACATCTTTGGTTTCCCCTTCCTGAGGTGTTTGTGCGATATTGCCGAGCTCGAGACTTGGCATTTTCTCAAGTCTGTCCGACAACTGTGCAGAACATGATAGCCGTCTACGTGCTAGCTGCCGAGCACGGGATGGAGCTGACTGACCATCTTTTCGAGTCTCTTACGACTCAAAAGAAGAACTTGGCGTACGCTGTAATTTTCTATGCCGCACTTAACCTCGGGTCGAAAATCGTGATAGGGAAGCCGAGTAAAATTGATGAGTGGCAGACACATTACTTCTTTGTACAAACTGGGGTGGTTCTGGTCTGAATCCGGATGAGGGACATCGTACCGTATGGAACTTTGATCCCGGTAGAGCCCCGTGTTTTTAGATCGGTTTTGTCGTTGGTTCTTTTGGTTACTAATCTTTTGCCTTTTCTTTCAGTGAAGCACAACACTAGCTCCTATAGGTCGGAGGAGTTCGAGGCGGCCATTGGTGCTCTTCAAGCGCAGAACGTTTCTTGGAAAGAAGTGACCGAGGAGAGAGTTCGCAAAGCTCGGGAAGACGCCGCAACAGGTGAGTTCGTACTTCTTTTGGCCTGTTCATTGTGCTCTGCGTTTTGCTTCTTTTCTTTTTTTTTTTTTTATTTACCTTTTTTCTTTCAGAGAAGCTGGTAAAGATGTGGTATGACGTTCCCGATTATGCCGAAGAGCTAACGGCATCTCCTATATTAGCTCGGGATAAAGCTGAAGTTCATGGAGATCTTGGAGCTCAGGAAAGGACTGGAGCTCCAAGAGAGGTCGAGGCGCAAAGAGTGGCTGAAGCTCGGGAAGAAGCTGGTGCTGCCGATTTCGAGATTGAAGACTTTCCCGATATGTTTGAAGGAATGCCAGATCCCGAGTGTTCTGTACGGAGCCCTCAAGCTGAAGGATCCGTTCCGACTCCGGGTTTTGTGGAGACAAACCCTTCTGATGGAGTTGAGGTCGGGACCAATGAGGTCGGGACCGATGAGGTCGGGACCGATGAGGTCGGGAACGTTGCCGAGGAGCGAGTTCCGTGCGTTGCTGAGGAGCTGCCTTCTGTAGGAGTGATTCCAATCACGACTGAGCGGGAGGAAGACCGAGTTCGTGGGAAGAAGGCAACAAGCAAAAGGTTGAAGAGGAGCTCGAAGGAACGTTCCTCTAAAAAACAAAAAACTAACCCAAGCAGCACAAGTGGCCAAGGCACTAGTGCGGGCGGAGGTGATGATCACAGCTTTTCCTTCGCCTATTCTCGGTCGTCAACGCCGATTTTTGAGAGCGCCTCAGACTGCGGCGAACTGGTGAGGGCGATCTCCTGCACCACTGTCGATGTGCCGGAAGTTCGGGAGATGGCGGCGCCATCGCCGTTTATCCGCGCATCTCACTCTTTCGTGCAGGTAATACTCGGGGTAAATCTCACGTTTCCATACGCTTTAGGATGTTTCTTTCTCACCTTCGTCTTTTATTGCTCTCAGATGGGGAAAGCTCTTGCTGACTTAGCTCGGGAATGCGATATGCAAGTCAAGATCGCGAAGGAGGAAGCAGAGACTTTTGCAACGGGAGTGGGAGTTAAGGCTGCCGAACTTGTCGAAGAGCTGAAGAAATCTGCTCAGCTTGCAGCAGAGGTTGGGGAATTGCAGCGTCGGGAAGCTAACATGGAGGCTGAGCTGGCTAAGATTCGCTCCGAGCTGATCGCAGAGCAGGACGAGAGCAGGGCTCGAATAGCTCATGTAGAGGCCGAGCTTGAGAAAAGCAAGACTGATGCAATCCTCGTACGTACAGAACGTGGCGTGCTCGAAGCAGAGAATCTCCGTCTGAAGGAGAAGGAAAGTCTGCTCGAGAAAGAGAAGGACGAGATTGCTAGGCGCTTCAAGGCGTATAGGGCCAAGAGCGTCGCTCAGCTGCAATTAGTTCGGGACAATCTGGAGGCCCGTAACAAACTCGACCGCCCTAAAGCTTTTTTCATTCAAGCTCGGGGCCTGCGAAGGTGTCTCGAGACCTGTGGAGTTGCTGTTTCGGCCGAGCTGCTCGCCAAGGTTGTGAAAGATGAAGCCAAGATGAAGCCGAGCTGAAGGCCAATCCAGTTCCCGACCTGCTTCCTTCAGACTTCGAAGTGTCTGAAGATGCTGCTATGTGACGCCAGGTCGGTCGCTACCGCTTTTACCGCAGTCTGTATGGGACTAACCTTCGCATGTTTACGTCGGAGGATGCGGCTGAAGTGCGGGCGTCTGGATTGTCTCCGTTTTCTTTGTAGTTGGCTATTCTGTGCGGCTTCATCTTTTGGTTTAGATTTGTATTAAAAGTTGTAGGTCGGTAAACCTGTAACCTTATGACTTAATGAAAAATATTTTTTGTTGAACTTGAATCGTTTTTCGTAAATACGATGTGAGAGTGAGTTTGGTAACATTGTTTACTCAATTATACGCTCGTCGTTTTGTGCGTAGAAGAGTTGCATATGAGAGTGAGTTCGGTCACGTTGTTTACTCAATTAGACGCTTATCGTTTTATGCGTAGAAGAGTTGCGAGTGAAAACTCGGCTTCACGCTAACAGTTTGTGCGCGGGATTTGCGAGTGAGAACTCGACTATGCGCTGATAGTTTGTGCGCGGGGTTTTTGCGAGCGTGAGCTCGGCTATTTGCGAGTGAAAACTCGGCTTCACGCTTAAGGCTTGTGCGCGGGAGATTTCCGAGTGAGAACTCGGTTTTTTTTTTTTTTTTTTTTTTTTTTTGGCGAGTTAGAACTCGGGGAAAAGGAGTATATTCATGTCATAGCTGAACCTTAGGTAAAGGTTGCCTAAGTACCCCCGGACAGGGGGATCAAGCCAATCGTAGTTCGGTCTTACCGGGCCGCTACATAGAAATAGGTCGGGAGTGTTCGTGATGGAAACGTTTGAGGTTGAACGTGTTCCACGAGCGCGGGATAGCTTCGCCTTTCATTGTGGCTAGCTCGTAGACACCGGGTTTGACGATTTTGGAGATGAGGTATGGGCCTTCCCAATGTGCGCCGAGCTTGCCAGCGTTTTCTTCTGCGGTATTGTCGAACACTTTGCGCAGTACTAAGTCTCCTTCGTCGAAGTGTCTCCCCCTTACTTTTTTGTTGTAGTATTTCGAGGCGAGCTGCTGATAATTTTGTATTCGTAGGAGGGCGTTGTTTCGTTGCTCTTCCAAAAAGTCTTCCTCTGTTCGGAGCATATCGTCATTGAGGGCTGGGTTGTGCACGAGCATTGATCGGCGAAGAGTTTGAATCTCGACCTCAGATGGCTCCATTGCTTCCACGCCGTGAGACAATGAGAACGGTGTTCAGCCTGTCGCGGTTCGTGGCGTCGTACGATGACTCCAGAGGACGCCATCGAGCTCGTCTGCCCAGAGTCCTTTCTTCGCGCCGAGTCGCTTCTTCAGGCTGTCGATTATAGTTTTGTTAGTTGCTTCAGCTTTCCCATTGCCTTGCGGGTACCGAGGTGTGGACTTGTTCAGTCTTATCCGCCATTTTGCGCAGAATTCGTCGAAGAGTTCTGAGGTGAACTGCGGGCCGTTGTCCGTGACGATCTCGTACGGAAGCCCGTGATGGCAGATGATGAACTTCCAAACAAACTTTCGTACATCGTCGGCAAGGATGTTGCTGTAGGATTCAGCTTCGATCCATTTGGTGTAGTAGTCTGTCATGATAAGGATGTACGCCTTTCCTCGAGATCGGGGCATATGACCTATGATGTCCATCGCCCACCGCATGAATGGGTAAGGCGCAGTTGCTGTACTGAGGAGCTCGGCAGGGAGGTTTATCATTGGGGCGTGTCGTTGGCATTGTTCGTATCGTGCTGCGAAGTTTTTGCAATCCTTAAGTATCGTCGGCCAAAAATGGCCTTGATTTCTGATTTTTATCGCGAGAGCTCGGCCGTTGGAGTGATTTCCTCCCGCACCTTCGTGTAGCTCCTTCATGACTCCGTTTGTTTCATCCCTGTGTAAACAGGTTAGAAGGACTCCGGAGGAACTCCATCTAAACAGGCTGTCACCGAGGCGAACGTATCGTGCGCATTTTCGTTTAAAGCGCCTCAAGAGAAACATTGGGTAAGATTTGACAAACGATCTCAAGAGAAATTTCAGTCCCTCTGTTGGAAAAACAAAAGAGAAGATTTGCATAGTACCTTCGAGATGAACTTGCGAGAATCACAAAAGGAGTCGACCGCTAAAGCAACGGAGATATATCAGAGAATGAATGAGCCATACCGACCTATGTAATCTGTAAAACGAGAGAGTAGCTTAGTAAAAGGAGAGAAAGAGAGTGAAAGTTTAAAATCAAAATCAAAATCTCAATCCACATATCTCGATGACCAACAAAGGAATCAAAATCAAAAGAAATTATAAGAATCCAAAAAATCCAGACTCAGGAACCCTAAATAGCAACACATCAGATCGATTTAGGCACAAAACGATTCAACTCATCGAATAAAAGAGAAAGGGGGGAGAGAGAGAGAGAGAGAGAAACCTATGGCTTTAGGGTGTGAGACCGGGAGAGAGTAGAAAAAGTGTAGAATCAAAGAAGAAGAAAGAAGTGTGAGATCGAGAGAAGAAGGTTTAGATCCCTGAAGTGTGAGATCGAGGAAGGAGTATAATTTATGGTTTTCTCAGAAGAAGAAGCTAAAGTATATTATATTATTATTTTGCGTTTTATCATAATATATTGTTCGCAACATTTTTTTCGTTGGGGGGAAATAAATTACCACGTCTAAATTTTCGAAACTTTTCGAAATTTTTTGAATCAGTCGCAAAAAGGTCACATTTTTTTTTTGTTGCAAATCAATCTCTCTTTGTGACGTAAATGAGATTGTTTTTATCAAATACAAATTCTCAGAAAAATTGAATCAATCGCAAAAGAGTTACAACGCTAGTTAATAGCAAATTCGTCGCAAATAGTTAAAACAGTGGCAAAAGCATCGCAAATTGTAACTAATTTGAGACGTTATTCCTCAGTCACAATCATAAATAATTATTCATAGCTAAAGTTATAAATGTATGACTATATGATAATCTATATTCTTATTCTAGGGTAAAACTCTCTGTTTAAAAAGAAAAAACCAAAATGGTTTTAAAAATTTTGAACATATACAAGTTTCACAAACATTGTACAAGTTATCTTTGTAACACTTACTACTTGTTTAGGATGCTCAAATCTCAAAAATTTAAAACTATCTTTTATTTATTATTTTTTGTTTTACTTTGGTTTAGTACATAGATTTGTCCAAACATATATGTACAAATATATAAATGAACTAGAACTGTGAGAAATAGAAACTTCCGACGCATGCAAAACGATGGCGGCAAGTTGTAAGATGTTACGATTACTGGCCACAACAAATATTGTCTCAAATGCTTCCCAAACGGATTGAAACCATTAGTAGATAATCCAAGGTATACATTCCTTCGTTTATATGCAAAATCAGGATATACTCTCTGAAAATGTTTTCATGCTTCTGCATCCGAAAGATGTGTAATCTCTTCTTTTGTTCTGTTCTGTGCTCTGCATGCCATCTCATTGCCTCTGTTGTTCGCTCAGATTGATATAACCTCTTCAACCTGTCTGTTAACGGTAAATACCACATCCTCTTATATGGTACCCGAGCTCACCCACTAGTTTCTTGAAATCGTGGTTTCCTACACCATTTACACCTTCTGCGGTTTTCATCCTCTCTCCAATATATCATACAATTGTCGATGTATACATCAATCATCTGATATGGTAGCCCAAGACCAACAACTAATTTTTGAATCTCATAGTATGATGCTGGAAACAGATTATCCTCAGGTAAAATATCTTTAACAAAATATGCTATCGCATCCACACAATCATCTATCAATTTAAAATCCGTTTTTATGGTCATCAATCTACTGGCACAGTATAAAGGGAGGTGACCGTCTCTGCATCCACTGTATAGAGATTGTTTTGCTCATCCAACATATCAAAAAACTATCGGGCTTCTAAATTAGGTTCTTCCGCCCTTTATAAAGACGGTTCGCATGCTTCCGCTATATTTTCTCTATACACATCATTAACCATCTGAACAGTACCTCCACCAAAATCTACTTCCGTCTATGTTCCTCTACCCTATCCACAATATAAGGTTCCCTACTACTACTAGAAGAAGGTATTTTCCCATGGATATACCAAACCTTATAACCAGGAGTAAATCTATTGCGATACAGGTGATTCCACACTAAATCAATCCTAATATTACGCGAATTCTGGCATACAGAACAAGTACATTTCAACTTACGGGTTTGTTGCGTGGATGGTTGCTTACATGCCAATTCCATGAATTCTACTACACCTTATGCATAATCATCGTTTAATAAGTTCAACTCCGGATCCACTGTTGGCTCGTCCATCCATGATCGAAAATAATTTGAAGACAACATGACTCTGATTTTTTTGTAATTTCTTTACAATAAGACAAATCAAAAGAATGGGTATTGTGTTGTTGAGAATGAGTCTGGTTTCATATTTATAAGTGTGCAACCGTCAATTTTCCAGCAATTTTTTAAATTCAAACAGTTCTTTAATGTTCATATTAACGCAAACAATTAACCGACGGAAAAACCGACGGGTATATGACCGTTATCAAAACCCATCGTAATAATCTTTGGTTTTCTGTCTATTTTTACCGACGGGTACAAAGCCGTCGGTTTTTACCCGTCGATAAAAACCGACAGAATCGTTAACCGTCTGTTTGACTGTACGTTTTTCCTGTGTTTTCTTGTAGTGATAACGTTTGATTGCACTGTTGGATTTCCTTTAAACAACTTACAAATGAGTTTTGTCTTACATACATAGATAACATAAGTCTTACAACAGAACTGAAGTCTTACAACTAGTACGTGTGACAATATAATGACAGTAAACAAAAGACCAGCTTCAACAGACACTAATACGCATTTTTTGTCAATTCACAACTCCAAATGATTATTTGTTTAAACAAACAAATTAAAACAACAATTTTGTCCACCCACACATATGTTATCAATCACAAAGTTCAAACATGAATCTATTGTTTACTAAGCAATTGACAATAGAAAGCAGCTGAATTGATCCATTCAAGGCTTAGAAAGAAGGCTTATATTAGTTTTGAACCTAAAACACGGCTCATCCAAAGTAAATTTCATATTTCACGAAACCAAACAAACAAAAAGACAAACCATATTCACACCTTTCACAATGACCAGTGAACTGACTAAACAGACAGAGAAAGCAAAGCAAGATTGCAAATAAACAGCGAAAGAAAAGCAAGATTGCAAAAGGTCCTCCTTTATAGAGTCCACCAAGCCTAATCCCAAAAGAGTTCATCATAAACCTCTCCACCCCCCCCCCCCAAAAAAAACTTCATAAGAGTCTGAATGGAAGAGGAAATATCAAAAGAAAATAATCTTCTCACCTCTCACCAAGCAGAGACGAAGTAGATACTAAGCAAAGATTCAAGGTGATACAAATGGGAAGGCAAGATAAAAACTCATAAGGAGATAGTTTAACATGGTCTGCTCTTCAAAGAAGAGTTAATTTAACATGCTTTGGGCCGAATCTCATAATCCTCCAAGATTGGATAGGCTTCAGCCCGAACCTGCTAGATATTTAAAAAATAATAATAATAATAAAATAGAAAATTTTAGAAGCCAATGTTAATTGTTGATGATGGGTATTACTTGTTTTGTTTTGCTTTTGATTAACCGAGTGGTTCAGACAAACCGAACCAAAATAACTGATAATTGATTGCCAAATTAATTTATGCCGATCAGTTACTCCCTTATAATCAAAATCTCGGTTCGGTGCAGTGCGGTTATTTCGATTCGGTTAATAATTCCAGGACTTTTTAAAACTTGATTTAGAGTATCTCCATCGTAGTTTCTAAACTAGAAACCCTTACAATAAAATATTAAAAAGAATTGAAAAGAAGAGGAGAGAGGCAAGAGACGACTCTTGACTGAGAAATTCTCTAGAAACCGATTCTACGCGTGTCTTTTATTCATTGGACAAATCTTTCTTTTTATCCAAAGAAATAATAATTAAATAATTAAATAATATGATTACAGTAAAACCTCTATAAATTAATAATGTTAGGACCTCAAAAATTTATTATCTTATGAAGGTTTTAATTTATTGATAAATTAATAATTATTAATTGAAAGAGATAAAAAGTTTATTTCATAATTTTTAAATATTTATTTTATTTGAACTTTCGTATGTTTTATTGTTAATATTTATGTGTGAGTTTTGCATAGTTTTTGGTACTGTTATCTTAATTTTTATGAGTTTCTTAGGTAGTTCTAACACATTTGCATTAGTTAAGTGTCATTTGGTCTTGGTTTTGCATTTTATGAGTTTAGGTGGTTTTTTTGCATTTGCATATGTTTTTGTGTCTCTTTTTTAGGTATTTTGGAGTTTGTAGACTTCTACGATGGATTTGGAGATGCAAGGAAGCTCGAGAACGAAGATTAGGATCTTTGGGTAAGGTTGATTAGGGTAGGTTTAGGTTGATTCATGATACTTAAGGTTAAGATTAATAAATATCCTTGTTCATTAGGGGTTTTTAATGCTAGATTAGCCTTGATTAAGTTAGTCTAGATCATAGGTGATTTCATGTCCGAAGGTGTTTGTGAAAATGCTTAAATGAACTTAATGAATGCTTAGTATACCTAGCCTACGGGAATAGATGATTAGGGTGCTAAGTGGTTAGTTAGACTTGTTATTAATGCATATTAGTCTTGTGATTACGGATGGGAATCTTATTTAATTGCTTGATTAGTATAGGGATTAGTACCATGAAAGTGGATTAGTCTAGCTTAGTGTTCTTAAGACCTAAGGATTAGCATTTATAGTTTGAATAAGCATCATGGGTTGGCTTGGCCTTTCCTTAATCAATTACCTTACTCAAGGATTCACTTGCTTAATTATAGCTTAAGAACCATTTAGCCTTGATTAGTAGTTTCCCACCATATTTTCTTTTAAATTAGGTTAGTCTTTAAGGTTTGCATGCTTCTAATCTTTTGATTGCTTTGTTTAGTTCCTTCGCTTAGTTCTTGCTTGTTTACCTTGCTTCTTAGTTTTTTTGTTTAAACTACTTAGGTTGTAGAGTTAAATCCTCCAATCCTGAATTACTTGGATTAAGTAGAGATTTACATTCCTTGTGTAGCCATTCCAAATTCTCTGTGGATTCGATACTAAAGTGCAACATCGATATACCATTCGATTGTGGTAGTGTTCACATTAGGTATTAATTGATGTGTTAATAAATTTGGCGCTGTTGTCGGGGAGTTTAGCAATAACCATTAGGATTTAGAATTTATTTGAGACTAAGCCTTTAATTTCTTTGTTATTTGGTTGTCTTGGATTGGTTTTCTTCTTTTTTACAGGTGCATGAACTTGAGAAGCCGAGGACAAGAGAACTTGGTTGATTTAGTAGTTGACATTCGCCGGTTGGAAAGAGAAAACGTTAGAGAAAGACGTGAAAGGGGAATGTTAGAACATTTAGAGAGGTTGGGTATTATGAATCATGACCTGAACATTGGTGATGGTAACCAAGGTCATAATGGAAATGGCCAAGGAAACAACGGTGAGCAAGTTCCTCACCATGGCCCTAGACCCGCTAGAGTGATTGGAGCTTATGATGCACCAAATGTGCATGGAAACCGGAATGGTATTAGGCCCCTGCCGGTTTGGAACAAAAAATTTGAGATCAAGGCGAGCCTAATTAACATGGTTCAAAGATCAAAATACCATGGCCTACCAATAAAGGATCCATTGGATCATCTAGACCAATTCGACATGTTGTGTAGAACGGTCAAGATAAATGGAGTCTCCGAAGATGCTTTTAAGTTCCGTCTTTTCCCATTCTCTCTTGGGGATAAGGCACATCAATGGGAGAAGAACGTCCCTAGTAACTCCATCAACTCATGATATGAGTGTAAGAAAGCTTTCTTAATCAAGTTCTTCTCTACATTGAAAACCTCTAGATTGAGGAATGAGATCTCAAGCTTTACTCAAAAGAATGGTGAGAGCTTTAGTGAAGCTTGGGAGCGCTTTAAGGGTTACATCACCAAGTGCCCTCATCATGGGTTCTGTAATGCATCACTTTTGAGTACCTTATATAAAGGATTTATACCCAAGTTTCGAATGCTTCTCGACACGACAAGTAACAGTAACTTCTTGGGTAAAGATGCTGAAGAAGGGATGTCCCTTGTGGAGAAGCTAGCTCAAAGCAACGGAAACTATGGTGAAAACTATTATAGAGCTCCGAGGGAGAGTGGTGATTATGAGGATCAAAGAAGGAAAGAGATGAAAGCTTTGAATGAGAAGATGGATAAGGTCTTGCAAGCTACTCAAAAACCGATTAACTATATAGGAGAGTTTGTTGGTAACCAAGGACATCAAGAGATTGGTACTGAAGCTTTTCAAGAGGGTCAATGTGAGGTGAACTTTGTTGGTGGTTATCAAGGAGCTTACAACCCAAAATATTGTAATCATCCTAATCTCTCTTATCAAAGCACCAATATGGGAAACCAAAAAGATCTCTCTTATCCTCCTATGAAGCCTCAAGGACAAGGCTTTCCATAAGAGAACTTCCAAACTAAGCCTCAATTCACCAACCAAATAAGTTCTTTTATTCAATCTTCTCCTCAAGACTTTGATATACGGGAATGTTTCAACAATTGTTGGTGGGGCAAGCTAGTGAGACCACTGAAATGAAGAAGAATATGGTCGAGATACATAATAAGGTGGATTACTCATACAATGAGCTTAATGCAAATTTTGAGGCCCTCAACTCCAAGATGAAGCATATGGATCATCAAATAGCTCAAGGAGCATCTTCTTCTAATAAAAAACCAGGAACATTGTTAGGTAAATCCGAAGCTAACTCCAAGAAGTATTGTAACATGATCCTATCAAGTGAGGTACCATTGGTTGCTGAGAATGAAAAGGCAATCAAGTAGATTTCTAGATTTCTTTATGGTCCTAAGGTTGAATAGTTGGTGGTTGCTATAAAACCAAAATTTGAGAAGGGTAGTAAGGAAAAGGGTAGAGAAGCGAATGTGGTGACAAAGAAGGTTGAAAAAAGGAAACCCCTAGCCTTGAGCCTTCTCCTTATGATCCTCCACTTCTATTTCCCGGTAGAGCTCTTACCAAATCTCAAAAGAAGATACTCTCAAGCTTCAAGGTCAATATGAATAGAGTTGGAGCTTCATTGCCTTATCTCAGTGATTTGTCTCAAGTGCCAACATACAAAGAGTTCATAAAAGCCATACTTGCAAACCGAGGAAAAGTTGAAGAGATTATAGAAGTGTTTGAAGCGCCAAGGACAAAACCACTTGAACCCAAGACTATTTCCAAGCTTGGGAATCCGGGTAAATTCTCCATAACTTGCTCTCTTGGTGATTTGGAGATTGATGTTGTTTTATGTGACTCTGGTGCAAGCGTGAATGTTATATCACTTGAGATGGTAAAGACTTTAGAGATCAATGATATGAAGGAACACTTTTCTTCCATCATGTTTGGAGATGCTTCTTCGAAATCTCCATTTGGTATAATTGAAGACTACCCACTCAAGGTTGACAGTTGCATAGTCTGAACGGATTTGATGGTATTGGAGATGAAAGAAACCCACAAGCTTCCTCTTATCCTAAGAACTCCCTTTCTCGACACCGAAGGAGCAATCATCGACATTCCAAACAAAAGAGTGATTCTTCTCCTCATAAATGCCAAGGTCTCTTATCCAATTAAACATTACTCTAAAAGTTTTTGTGGAACAATCACTAATGAAGAAGTAGAAAGCGAGAAAGAGCCTATAAATTTGAAGGATCAACAAGAAGAGGTCAAAGTTGTGAATATGAGGAATAGAGAGGCTCTAAAGCTAGATTAAGAAATCTTGAATGGTGAATGTCTACACTCCTTGTTTGATGAGCATGAAAGAGGTGCAAAAGATGTGAAGATGGGGAATGTTAAGGAGGTTCTTGAAAAGAACAAGAGGGAGATGAAAGAAACCCACCCTCCCGCCCTTGTTTTATCTTCGAACACTATAGCTTACACCCTTTAGGACTCATAAATGGCGAAATTGTATACAAGGTGAAGTGTAAGGGAACTTCAAAACCTTTTGCAAGCGTTAAAGTCAAACTTCACCCCTGGTTTCAAAGTAACCAAGGAAAGGTTCAAGAACTCCTCTCAAAGGTCATCATCATCAACCTCCAAGGTGGAACACGCTCTTTCACTCCTCATCTTCAACTCCCTAAGGATCACGACTAAGACCAAGGTATGGTCTCCTTTTCCATTGTATATACCATTTAGTTTCTCTTTTCTTGTTTTTTCCCCTTCTCTTTAGCTTCAATTACACCGAGACGGTGTAATTCAAGTTCGGGGGAGAGATTTGTGTTTTTTGACTTGGTGTTTTATGTTCGTATTTTCATCTCTGCATGATTTTAGTCTCATGTATTTCTCATTTGCATTAAAAAATCACATAGCTTTGCATTTTCATTGCCTTTAGGATTAAGTCTAGTAGCATCTAGGTTGCATTTGCATATGCATAGGGGATAATGATGATATTACCTTGTAAAATTTGAACTTAGGATTGACATCAATGCCCTTGATCATGGTTATCTGTTGCTTGGAACTTCTTTGAAAAAAAGAAAAAGCCATGTTTAGTTCATTCATACTTCGAAAGCACCTACCTTTGTGAAACTTGCATGATTCTCAAAGCATCTCTATGAACTTGGGCTTAATTTGAATCTAATCTTCTCTCTTAGGGAGTTTAAATACATTCTCATGGTATAACATTCGGGTTTTCTTATTCATTTACCACACTTTTGCTAACCCGAATGGCCATTCTAACTTTAGGAATGGTTCCCTTACCCTTAACCTTACTATTTCTTTCATACAATCGATTGATTGTTGAGTGAGGCATTTTTTTGTTGTTGTGATATAATTTGCAAAATTTTGAGAGTATTGAGAGCGATAAAGGATTACTTCTTGTTTTAGCTAGCTTTTGGAACGTTATGAGACTAGCGATTAGGTTGGAAATGAAAGATATAGGTGGTTAGATTGAATATTGGGGTTTGGAAAAAATGAGATGAATGGTGAAAAGAAAGGTTGATCATTAGCCTAAAAAGAAAAGAAAAGTCTCTAGGGAATAAAAGTGATAAGAAATATGCTCAAGTCTCAAAGTGCAAAAATATGTATTAGCTTCCCTAAAAAAAAAACAAAGAAGAAAAGAGAAGAGAAAGAAAGGAAAAGATTTGGGAACAAAGAAAAGCTATAAAAAGAGATAGAAAAAGAGCTTGGAGTTAGGAACGAAACGTTCTTCTCTATGAGATTACCAAAAGATAAAAAGGTTTTTGATCATGGGAGTAGAGAGTTCGGGTTAAAAAGAGGCTTGAAAAGATTGTGCCAAAGGGGTAGAAAGTTGCGTTTTGTATTATAAGACGGGTAGAAAAACTAGAGGTACAACTTTATATGCATAAATTGTTCTTGGTCTTAGATAGATGTTGCATTTGTCTAGCATCCTTTTTTCTTAAGAGTAAAACCACCAAAGAAAAACTCCTTAGAAACCACCTCAAATGTCCTTCACCCAAAACCGATTGAGGATGATTTGAATTCCCTTTGCGAGACCGCACTTGACATTTTAATGAATGTGAAGGAGATGTTTTGGCTTGATTGTTTGGATTCTATTTGGTTTCGGAGTTTAGAGTAGAAGTTTGAATTGAACTAGTAATGGCAAAGTACGAATGAGTAGATGTTTGTTTCTCGAACCGTTTAACCATATTTAAAGGTATCGTTTTGAATTCTTCATTTGGGTTTTGTGGCTTTGAATCCCCGCTTTCAAACTTCTTTTCCGATTTGTTCTTTGTTGTTTGCTTGCGGACAAGCAAAGGATAAGTTTGGGGGAGTTTATATGTGTGAGTTTTGCATAGTTATGGTACCATTATCTTAAATGTTTTCTCATTTCTTAGCTAGTTCTACCACATTTGCATTAGTTAAGTGTCATTTGGTCTTGGTTTTGCATTTTAGGAGTTTAGATGGTTTATTTGCATTTGCATATGTTTTTGTGACTCTTATTAGGTGTTTTGGAGTTTGGAGACTTCTACGATGGATTCGGAGATGCAAGGAAGCTCGAGAAAAAAGAGAAGGCGACTATAGGGGCGACAGCCTGCAGCGGCCACCTCCGTTGGGATTCTGACGACCGATCATCTCCATCGGTTTTCTGCATCGGGATCCAACTGCCGTTGCACATTTTCAGAAACTGGAGCAAAATTTCCAGAAGGAGAATCTGGTATATGCATCGGGATAGTGACGGCCGATGCTCACAATCGGGTATCTGCATTGGGTTTCTGACGCCCGAAGGACATTTGCAAACATAAAAAAGGGGTCAAAACCCGGTTTGTTCCGGGTTGACCCGGTTCGTCCCTCTTTACTATTTAAGCAACTTTACCTAATTTTTTAGGACTTATGCTTTGTTTTGAAAACTCTCTTAGCCACATTAAAAACTTTGTAATGATATTTTAAATTAAATGCAATTTCTTTTCTTTTCATCTTGAATTTCTTTAAGTATTTCAAGTTTCATCATGATTAAGCACTTAATCTTGGTAGATCTTGGTGTTTATGTCATGATTAGTGAGTAATTCCATTAGGATCTTTGGGTATAGTAGATTAGGGTAAGTTTAGGTTGATTCATGATGCTTTAGGTTTAGATTGTTAAATATCCGTGTTCATTAGGGGTTCTTAATGCTAGATTAGCCTTGATCAAGTTAGTCTAGATCATAGGTGATTTCATGCCCGAAAGTGTTTGTGAAAATGCTTGAATGAACTTTACGAATGCGTAGTATACCTAGTCTATGGGAATAGATGATAAGGATGCTAAGTGGTTAGTTTGACTTGTTATTAATGCATATTAGTCTTGTGATTACGGATGAAAATCTTTGTTAATTGCTTGATTAGTATAGGGATTAGTGTCATAGAAGTGAATTAGCATTTGTAGTTTGAATAAGCATCATGGGTTGGCTTGGCCTTTCCTTAATCAATTACCTTACCCAAAGATTCACTTGCTTAATTATAGCTAGAACCGTTTAGTCTTGATTAGTAGTTTCCCACCATATTTTTTTTTAAATTAGGTTAGTCATTAAGGTTTGCATGCTTCTAATCTTTTGATTGCTTTATTTAGTTCCTTCACTTAGTTCTTGCTTGTCTACCTTGCTTCTTAGTTTTTTTGTTTAAACTACTTAGGTTGTAGAATTGAATCTTTCAATCCTTAATTACATAGATTAAGTAGAGATTAGCATTCCTAGTGTAGCCATTCTAAATTCTCTTTAGATTCGATCATAAAGTGCTACATCGACATAACATTCGATTGTGGTAGTGGGCACATTATGTATTAATTGATGTGTTAATCAATATTCTATATAATTTGTTAATATTTCATTTTTTAGCATTTACTTATTTTTTTTCTTTTATGAGACTGTTTTTTTTTGCTTTAATAACCTTTTTTAGTAATATTTTAAGCATTCTTCACGTTATCTCATTTTTTCACACCAAAATTAGCAACTGTTCTTCATCAAAAAGTGTTGTGATATGAACCATGACGGATTAAATATAAAAAGAATTTTGTGAGTAAAAAGCTAAAAATTGTGAATGCAATAAAGAAAATTAGAGATAAAGTCCAACGAGTTTCTTTTTTTTTTTTGTCAACATCTTTATAAAAATATCGAATCAAGAGAGCCAATCAGAGGGAACATTGTTAACAAACATTGCATATTGCGGTTGTACGCGAACAATGCGTGCAAGTTTATCCGCCTTAGTATTAGCCTGTCTAGAAATAAACGAGATGGAAAACACTGAGAAGCTTTCTTTAAGACACTCAATTTCCTCCAAGTACGTTGTAAAGGCTGGCCACTCTATTGGAAAAGACACCATCCTCACCAATTCTGAGCAGTCCGAAACAAAAGAGACCTCATTCTTCTGTGCAGCAATCAAACATCTCATCGCCCATACTAATGCTTTCACTTCTGCGTGCAACGGGGATAGACTACGTCGAAGGTTACAGGCGCCCATCGTTGGTGGCTCGCCATTATTTGTCGAACAAAACCAACCCAATCCTGTGAAGTTATTGGTTTCTTTCCACGAACCGTCAATAAAGCATTGATTACCTGGAGAATTAATACCATGTGAACCAGTTACCTCAAGGGTATTAACCTCTCTGGAAACCTCTTCTTGGGCTAAGGCCCACGCCTGAGCTTCATCAGTTGCTAATTTAAGGACCTCACGAGGATCCTTATCCACATTGTTAAAAACTTTTTCATTGCGAGCCTTCCAAATATACCAAATTAGCCACGGAAACCAAGAAAGGGGGAACTCTTCTGGTACTCTCCAAAATAGAAAGTCCATATTTGCGTACAACGATGAGGAAGGAAAGTTTCCCAGAGCCAAAGGGATTTGTGACACTGCCCAGGATTGTAACGATGGGGGACACTCAAAGATAACATGGTTTATTGTTTCCTCGTCTGCGCCACATCTAGCACATCGAGTATCGCAGTTTATGCCGCGCCTTTTCAAATTTGATGTCACCGAAACACAACCAGTAAGAACTTGCCACATAAAATGTCGCAACTTCGGGGGACATTTTAGTTTCCATGCAAAAGATAGCAAAGGACTAATATTTGGACCAAACACTGCACCCCTTTGGTTGATCTGATTCTCTATCTGTAATGTGTGATAACCTGATTTAACCGAATAATTTCTCGTCTTAGTGAAATGCCATCCTAGGCTATCATGTCTAAAAGTCGAGCCTACAAGCATTGCTTGAATAACCGCAACATCCTTAGGGTCAATGAAGTCATTAATCAACTCCATATTCCATGAATTTGTATATGGGTCAATTAAGTTATTAACAGTTAAAGACGGGTCAAAAACATGACCCTTACTTAATGCCGGCCTCGGGTGTTGAGCTGGAATCCAAGGATCATTCCATACTGAAATGGAAGTGTCGGACCCGACTCTTTTAATAAGTCCTTCGAGAACCAAAGGGCGAGCTGATATGATACTTCTCCATCCATAAGAGGGCGAATAAGATTTAACCGGGTTCATAGGATCACCTATAAGATAATATCTCCCTTTGAATACTCGGGCAAATAGTGAATCCGGAATCGTAATTAGCCTCCATAGTTGTTTAGCCAGTAGTGCTGTATTGAAATCATCCACATTACGAAAACCGATTCCGCCTTGGGATTTACTTTGGCATAGCTTCTCCCATGCCATCCAATGCATTCCTTTTTCTAGGTCCGAGGAACTCCACCAAAATCTTGAGATCGCACTAGTGAGTTTCGACGTAACCGTTTTAGGCAACCTGAAACATGACATCACATATGTTGGTAACGCAGTACCTACTGATTTAATCATTACCTCCTTACCACCTTT
Organism: Crucihimalaya himalaica; assembly: GCA_004349715.1. Taxonomy (NCBI): domain Eukaryota; kingdom Viridiplantae; phylum Streptophyta; class Magnoliopsida; order Brassicales; family Brassicaceae; genus Crucihimalaya; species Crucihimalaya himalaica. Next base: position 83,256 of record SMJT01000040.1, on the reverse strand, counting down.
AGATAAAAATTTTGCTGACCATCCATTTATTCGGGATTGTAGTCGATCCTTAACAAAGGCAAAAATTCTCGTCTTTGAACCCCCTAAACTTTCAGGCAAACCTAAGTAAGCGCCCATACCACCAATATTAGTAATACCTAAAAGCCCCATAAGTTCATTTCGTTCATTGTCATCTACTTTATGACCAAACTGAACCGATGATTTTGAAAAGTTTATTTGTTGACCAAAAACCGCTTCGTATTGTTTGAGAATTTCAAGGATAACTAGACATTGATCCCTGGACGCCTTACAAAAGAACAAACTATCATCCGCAAAGAGTAGATGCGAAACTGATGGGCTTGCCCTTGCCACTTTTATTCCGGAGAGTTGTTTTCCACTTCCGCTTTTCTGATATTTGCCACCAGGACCTCAGTGCATAGAATAAATAAATAAGGCGATAAAGGATCCCCTTGTCGAAGTCCTTTCTTAGGGACTACGAGACCCCTGGGCTGACCATTGATAAGAATCTTATATCGAACTGATGTAATACACCACATCATCCAGGAGGTCCATTTTTTGCAAAAACCGAGTTTTCGAAGTAACTTTTCAATAAAAGACCATTCTAACCGATCATATGCTTTACTCATATCTGTTTTGATAGCCATGAAGTTTCCGTTACAAGACGGGTTTGTCCTCAGAGCATGGAACATTTCCTGTGCTATAAGAATATTATCTGATATTAGTCTGCCTGCTACAAAGGCCGATTGTGTCTCAGAAATAAGATTTGGAAGGACCTTTTTCAGTCTTTGACACAGAACTTTAGAAATTATTTTGTATCCAACATTACAAAGACTAATTTGTCTTAGTTCTGTCATGCGCGTTGGCTGCTCTGTTTTGGGAATTAGACAAATGTTCGTCATATTTAATCTACCATAAAAAAAACCTTCTTGTAAGAACGAGTTTATTAGAATTACGAGGTCCTCCTTAATTGTACTCCAGGATTTTTGATAGAATAAGGCTGTCATTCCATCCGGCCCTGGAGATTTTTCCGGATGCATCATAAATAAAGCCGCCTTAACTTCAGCTTCAGTAGCCGGTGCTATCAATTGTTCATTATCTTGATCTGATATTAAATTAGTGACTCCCTGCAAAGCTTCCGCAAAATCACATGGGCTAGATGTTGTAAATAACTTCTCAAAATAAGAAACCGCTACTCTTTGAATATTTTCTTCCTCTGTTACCCATACATCATTCACGTCATATAATCCAACAATTCGATTTCGTGCCCGTCTTTGTTTTGTTTGGGCATGTAAGAATTTGGAATTATGATCACCTACAGTTAACCAAGTATTACGACTTTTCTATTGCCAATAAAGCTCCTCATCCCGGTAAGCCTCCTTTAACTTGATCGTTAGATTCGTTATCTCCTCTTGTAACCTAAAGTCATCCCTTTGAGCATCATCTAGCTTTTTTTTCAGATCCAAGATTGTTTGCCGTCCATATGGCACCAAATTTTTCCTCCAATGTGAGATTGCTCTTCGACAATTAATTATTTTATCCACAAAGTTCCCCCTTGAATCTTCGTGGTTAGTCCGCCATCCCTCAGATATAGTCGTCATTAGTCCTTCTTTATCAATCCACCGTTTATCAAACCTAAAATTTCCTTGTCTCCGGGGAAGCTTATCCTCTATAGTTGCAACTAAAGGTTTATGATCTGAGCCTAACATTGGCAAATATTCTGTAAATGATTTACTGAACATATCATGCCATTCTTCATTTGCAAGAGCCCTATCTAATCAGCACCTAATTGGTTTTTTATCTCTCCAACCTCGCCAAGATAAACAATCTCCGAGAAAAGGAAAATGAAGAAAACCACAATCTCTGATCATTAAGTTGAAAGAATTAAAAGATGACGCATGTCGTATAGCGCCCCCTCGTTTTTCATGATTGCCCGTAAGTTCATTAAAATCACCTATCAAAAACCAAGGAGTATTACGAGTTAAGCCGATTCTCGTTAACTGTTCCCACACTTGATCCTGTTTTTTAAACACCGGATCTCCATACACAAAGGTTAAATTAATTATTTTCCCTTTAATAACAGCTTCAATATCTATCAACCGATTACTTTCATATAGAATTGAGACCTGGAAATCGTTATTATAAAAAAGAGCTAATCCGCCACTACAACCGATCGGGTCCATCGTGAGAAGATTATCATAACCAAAGTGGCTTTGAAATTTTTGCAAAAATGGAGAAGCTTGTTTTGTTTCTGATAAAAATAAGAAATCTGGCCGATGTTGCTTCCACAAATCCCGTAGATATCCGATAGTTGCTTTATTTCCTAAACCTTGACAATTCCAACTTAATATTTTCATGTATCACCTGATGAATTTGGAGGTTTTGTCTACGCTCCCCCTTTGGTCAGAAAAACCTCTTTTTCTTACTTGTAAAACAAAGTTAGGGAGGCTAACATTAACCATATAACCTCCTAAACAACCCATACCAAATTTCTTAAAAATGTTCCAAATCCACTCTCTTTGCCGGGTAAAAAGTTTAAAATTATTTGGAGTCCATCCGATACAAAATATATAAAATTTCACACTTACATAATATAATACAATGTATAAGTAAGTTAAACTCAATTGTCTCTTTTAGTATAACCAGACACCCAAGACATAAGTCAAACCCAATATTCTTTTTATTACTACCACTTTAATAATGCTTTTTTTAGATCTTACAAAGCCTGGGCTAGCAAAACCATTAATAATACATGAATCAAAAGACATACTAAAACCAAACTGGCCCACAGTTGGTACATTATTTGAAACTATATAAATCTGGAAATTAATCAAAGATCGGATGGAGAGAAGGACCTTTATGCCCACCCAATCTCCCGAGACACCAAACTCACTAAATGTTAGCATCATTCAGCCACATGACTTGGAGGAATCTTATCCCCCTGGTAAGAACCAGCTCCCGCCGCTGTCCCTGCAATCTTTGAAGCCGTTCTTTTACGTGGTGACACCAAGCTTTGAACATTCCGTTTCCGCGAGCTAACGCCCTTTAAAAAGTTTTTGCTCTTAAGTACTTTTGGCCGTGTAGCATGGTTCTTGTCAACAGAAACCTCTCCCTGGGGATTATCTGTATCCCCCCCCCCCCCCCCCCCCCCCCCCCCCCCACAGTTTCCACTTGCTTACCCTCCATAACCTAGCCAAAGTTACCTTCCTCGATGATCTTTTCCTCCTCATAACAAACCTCAATCTCACCTACTAACTCTTCCTCTTCCTGTGTAACCTCAGATTCAGCCCCCTTTTCCTCCATTATGGTATCCATAAATCCCAAAGACTGATCCTCGGTAAGAGGAAAGTCATGGGACAACAACACACTAAGATCTTCTGAATACATAATGTCCTGGTGCAACATCTCCAAAGGATTCTCTTCCGCTTCACTCCCTTCCGTAGGACCTGGAAATAGGTTTTTACATACAGTTTTGGCTGCAAACTGAACCGAAGAAGAAGCCTCTTTACTCTCGTCTTGACTAGTCTCTGATACAACATCACCTTTCACAGAATCTTCAGCATCCGTACCAAGAAATGCATCCAACATCTTCTGTTCATGGTAAGTCCAACGAGTTTCTAACTTTAAAAATAAACAGAAAACAATATATTCATATTTTATAAAATTGTTTTAAGTATGTATGCATAAAATTTATAATTATTGATTTATCTTATTGTTAGGACTAAAAATTTATTAATTTATAATGTTTATTAATTTAAAGAGGTTTTATGCATACATACTTAAACCGAGGTGGGTTTCTCGATAACGGAGATGCTCTTAACAATAACTAGAACGCCGTCGTTAAGACTTGATCCACTTCTAATCAGCAAAACTCTTACCCATAAAATCTCTCGAACTCAGGCGCCCAGATCAAGAACACAATGCAACTCTCACTGGTTCAAGTCTCTTCAGTGTCCTACTTCAGATCCCACACAACGATTCCTACTCTCTCCAACTCTAACCCCTCTTGTTTACTTCTTCAAAAGTCCATCTTTCTTGGGTCCAAGTTAACCCTCCATCGATTTTTTCGTTATCACAAGAAAATTTCAAATGGGTCTCCACGTGCTTCCTTGCTTGAAACCCCTGTCTTATGGGCTGGTCGAATTTGCGTCTTCTACGCTCTCGTGAAAGCTGGTTATGCTGGATCCAAGTCTAACCCTATAGTTTCTGGTTTGGTTAATCAATGACTTCTCTAGGGTTTTCTTTAATGGTTTGTTTTTCTTGTTTTGATTTTTGGTGTTATTTGGATAATTTTAGGTTTGGACAGTGGTGGTGTTGATGTTGAAAATGATGGTGCTGATCTTGGTTTCTCAAATTTGCTTCAGAAAATGAAAGGCAACAAACCAGGTTTTGTTTCAACTACATAGTTATGCTTATGTTACAACACTTACGACTCATCTGTCTATAGGATTTGTGTTCGAATCTAGAGCTTTGATCCAATTTCACACATATTCTTTTGTGGTCTGTAGATATAGCTATAGATTCCATTTCATTATTTGAAGAAGAAAGAGAATGCCTGAGTCTATCTAGCTTCAATGTTGAGTATGATACAATCTTTTATATTGTATACGTTCAGAAAAGGATGCAGCTGATAAGAGGAAGCTAGTGAGCAAATGGCACCCGACAACAAAGGGAACACTTAGAAGGAACTACAGGGTACCTTCCAAAGGGGAAGGAAACCGTCTGCTTAAAGCCATTGCGTCTCTTCTCTCAGATGATGATCATTTTAGAGATGCAACATCTCACAAGGTAACAAACCACATCTATAATTATTTCACACTTGTTTGTATTCTATGTTCGGTAAAAGTACCAAACTGAGATACTATAGCAGGGCTGTCAAATACGGCGGGAGAGTGCGCACGGTCAAAGCGTATGTTGCAACAACGTGAGAGCTTTGTTTGATGAGTTACCGACGCCACATTTGTTGGTGGAGATCACACCTTTTCCAGCTGGGCCGCTTACAGAGAATGATTACCTTAAGGCCGAGAAGCTGGAGAGGATTCTAAGGTCAGGCCCCAACATTTGAAGCCTCTGGCACTCAAGAGTGTTCTACGTGTCAAAATCTTGAATCCGTACATACGCTACCATGTCTTATTATGCAAACGTTCATATGTTTAGACCCTATGAAAGTGTTAGTTTCTTGTTAAGCGTATATTGGGTTTGGAGTTGCAAATGATTAAAATTTCAAAATTATAAGTACGCAAGAGTTCCTCTTGCTTCAATGTAACTATGTAAGCACCATCACATCACAAACAATAAAAGTATAGAATATAATTTTCTTAGGCTATCACAAATGTGAGTGCAGCTAACTGCAATTGCACTTATACATAAATGACAAACCCTGATTTCTAACTTGTAGCAGAGAGGGGCAGTCCCCATTGCAGAAATGTGGCTAATGAAAACAATATGAACGAGCAGTAAACATATGTTTCGGAGTTTCTGTAGGGAAACTCACATCTAATGTTCTATACTTCCACAATTTTGAAAACAAACTATTGAATTAAGCATCACTAGGTGAAAACGGGTCATATACTTGATGGACACCAGAGTTGAACCGGTGGCGAATCTGTGGCTGCCCACGTGGTATCAGGTTATCATGATGAAACACTGGTCTTGGAGGGAAATGAGCAGAATGCTGCGGGAATTGAGGCCCAGGGAAGTTATTAGGCAACATCTGAGACAATGAAGGTCCAAAGTTCTTCAAATTGGAAGATCTCACGTTACCATGAAATGGTGCAGATGGGTAGCTCAAGGGTTGATCTATCTGCCTGCTGAAGTGCTGTGATCTTATGAAATTTTGGCCAAAATGTTGAGGGGCTGAAGTGACGGATGGGGCTGGAAATGCCAGATGAGGGAGATGCCCTGATTGAGAGTTGGGTCTAGGAGATATCTGTGGTGTGGAAACAACGTTTGGTTGTTGTGATAGGCAACCAAAATCCCCGCGAAATGGCCTAGGAGCTGTATTTGTGGGAGGACTTATGGAAGGATAAGAAGGAACAAGACCAGCAGGCTTGTTAGCAATATGTGCTGACACTGACATGGAATGCAGAGAACAACCAAAATCATATTCTGCTAGATGTTTCAGATTGATACTCGAGGGAAAGGGAATTGTTGATAGTTCAGTACCTGGCTGATGAACTACCGGATGTGGACTGAAGTTAGGAGCCAGAGGCCATACTGAATGGGTCATGTTGCTTGATACTATGTCTGGCAACAGTGTTGGTCTATGTACAGGTTGGAAAGTAAATAGGGTCGATGGCCTCATAGTAGATTGTGGTCCAATTGATTGTATCCGACTGCCAGAATATGGAGGCACAGTCACAGAATATGCCCTTGGTGTGTTGGAAAGGCTAAAAGAGAATGAATCTGGTGGTAGAAGGATGTGAGAACCAGGAGATAATGATGTGTCATGAGAAACTGGAATTGGTTGCTGAGCAGAAAGAAGATTGAGATTCATAGAATTAGTTGGCAGTTCTTGCTCCTGGATACTATAACCAAAACCTGAAGCAGAGGGTTTAAAAGGTGGAAAAAATGGAGCTTGATTTGAAGCCAACTGAAAGGAGGAACCATGCTGTTGGAGTTGGCTTTGGGGAGGTTGTACAGAGCTATCAGTTGGCTGTTCAGAGGTCGGGTATGCAATAGTCGCATTGCTGTTGCCAGGAATAGCTGAATTATCTTCAGATCTCGAAAATGGAGGAGAAGCACCAGCTCCTGTATTTCCCTACAAGGGAAAATATATATAATCTGAGAATCATTTGAACACTCGGGACTTTAAAAAAAAGATATCACACTTCTAACTATCTTATAGAAAATTTAGGAACTCACAGACACTGAAGACATAAGTAGCTCAATTACAGCAATAGCTGAATCCACTTTTTCGTAAGTGTCAGATGATATCTGAAAATATAACTCTTGCCAGGGCGTCTGGATCTCACTTCTATCTGAAGGAGAGAGTTCAACCTGCACGAAGGAAACATTGTTTCATAAACCCTTGCAATAAGAATACTGAAATTTTTAGGGACCAGAATGGAGGAAGCAGAATAATGATAGTCTATCATGATTAAGGCAATGATAGTGTATTCCAATATTTACCTTCTCTCCTCCTGTTTTAGTACCAAAAATTTGTACTTTGGCTCCAGTCTCCTGTTCCCATAATGAAAATACTTTAGCTCGTATGCAGAGACAAATTGAAGAAAGAAATGTCAGAAAGAGACACCAAAGGATGTTGACTCAAGGCAGATAAGGAACTGTAGTTGTGATTAGCAGCAATGACGTTCAATGACGTTCGTAGGTGACTTACTTTTTCGAGCCGCTTTTGAGTATCACCTTGGGAACCAAATATGAGACTTAGAAACCTGAAATCGGAATGTTCTTTAACCTGCAAAGCACCGGTCCATACGATATCAGCTGCTGAAAAGCTGAGTTGTCACAAAACTTAGAATGCAGAATTCAAAGGATGTTGTGCAGGTTTAAACAGCTTGATTTATCAAACCCTCGAGTGATACAGAAAAAAAAAGGTGAGATAATAAAGGTCATCAAAAGGACTTATACTTGTATTCCACTCTTTACGTGGATTATACAAGACTAGAATGAGTAAAGAGAAACACATGCCGAAATAAATTCTTAATACTCTCCCAAGATACGACATGAGCCATCTCTGAACAAACCTACAAGACTTTCTAGCTTCGGTGAGGTAGTAAGGTAACACTTCACATGAAAGAATAAATGCATGATTTGAAAAAGGTCTCTAACCAAGCAAGAACTTACATCGATCGGCAATCTAGCTTCTTTCAGCAATGGCTTATAGTCAAGTGGAGCCTTGTACCTCGGGTTCAACTCGAGTATCTCCCCTAGAAGTAAAGAAACTATATATCACCTGAGGGAAAGCGAATGTACAGGAATGAGGAAGATTTACCAGAACATACCAATTGCTTCACGTTTTTCAAACTCCAGCAGTTCAGCAATATTGATCTATTAACACATAGAATGACAGATGAGTTTATATAAGATAAAGAAGCAAAATGGAGAAGAAAAAAGTACTTACTTACATTACTGCTGTTCTGTGAAACTAGGGCTGACTCTCTATTAGTCTCCACTTCAAGAGTTCCCGATTCCAATCGTTGTGTAATTTGATCCAGGCGTTTCTGCTCAAAATTGGTCACCAAACACGCAGTATATCACTTACTGGTACCTGACATGGATTTTTTCATTTTGAACAATTCACAGGAAGACGCTAATGCGAGTTTAGTACCAACAGGCAAAACTAACTCATCATTATTAGTCGTCTTGGCAACAGAATAAAGACTAAACAGTCAAACATTTAGCTTCAACATATAATGTGGGTAAAAATGAGAAATTATATAAACGATAGCATACCATTGTAAAAAGAATATATTACATTTATCAAAAATTAACATACTCGACCAAGTAACATTTCAATTGCAAAACCTGTGCATGAACTTCACAGCAAATTTGTGCAAAAAAACTTAATTTTTATTCAAACATTACCAGTCCTCGTAATTTGTTTAAATTCGAATTACCTATCACAGCTAAAAGGTATCTTCTCAATTTACTTCCTCTTGGCATCAGAATAAGGACTAAGAAGTGGGATGTTTTAGTTTCAACATATAATCGGAGTAAATAACAGAAATTATCCACAAGATAGCATCTAAGTAACAAACATTGTACACACTAACATTTCAAAAACTATAAATTCTCCGATTTCACAGTAGATTTGTGCAAAAGAACTTAAGTTTTTTCAAACATTAAACGACAAGTAGATAAATAGCTTCCGGTTTAACAAATCCTTGAAAATATTCAAATTTCAGTCATTAATCTCCAACCCATCAATTGGTTAACTATCAGAGATATATAAAGCTAACTCATTATTATATGTCCTCTTAGCATCAGAATAATGACTGACAAGTGGATCAAGGATATCTTGGTGAATAGCTTCAAGTCGAATGTCTTCTGGCTTAACAAATTCTCCCAAAATGTTCATATTCCAATCCTTAATCTCCAAATCAATCAATTGATTACCAAAGACATAAAGCTAACTTGTCATTTTAAGTCTTCTTAAAATCAAAAATTGTTCACGAGATAACATCTAAGTAACAAACAGTGTACACACAGCATTTCATTTAATTGCAAAACCTACAAATTCTTCGATTTCACAGCAAATTTGGTGCTCAAAAATCAACCCAAAAAACAATCAACCCAATCGTATACCTGGTAAGCTAAAACCCGACATTTCTTGACTCCAATATCTTGTGACAAATCAGGGCCCCATTTAGTGTTTCTCTTCCCCAGCTTCGAAGGAAGTCCAGTATCCGTAGCGCCACCTCCTAGGGTTTTGTTCCCACGTTGAAAAATTGGGATTAACGATCCAGATAATTTGTTTTTAGGGATAACAAACCCAGACTTGGCACCAAACATTGAGATCTTTGCACCGTTAGTAGAAGTCATCTCTTGGAGTAACGTAGCGGAGGAGATTCTTCGATCACAGAATCACGTCGTCGATTAGCGACAGCTCTCGTCGTTAAGGGTTTCAGATAGATACCGTACGCTAGCAGGCCTGGGCATAATACCCGAACCCCTAGATTATAATTGGGTTAAACTCTTGTATGCCCAAATGCTAGAAATCAATTCTATTTTGCCCCTTCTAATAAATCATTTAGTTTACATTTAAATTTAATCAAAAAATGAGTAAAAGACATAGAAACCTATACAATTTTCCATATTTACAACCCAACCATAAGAAATCGGGTCGCGGATCTTAAATCCATCGGATTCGGTAAGGACCCGGCCCCAATAACAAAAATCTAAATAACTGTTTTTTCTTCGTTTCTTTTCTTCTTCTTCATTTCTCTTCGAGTCTTCTTCTCCACCTGAAATCTCTCTTGGTCTTACTTCTTCTTCCTTTCTCTTCTCGATTTGAAACGAACTTTGGATTATCAATGGCTCCTCGTACTAGGAATGGGGCTAATTCGAAGAAGACAAAGAAGAAGACTCCTTTGGCCGTAGCTTCCTCCTCTGCTCCGCCAGCTGCTATATCGCCTTCCCCGTCAGCTCCTATATCGTCTCCTCCAGCAGCTGTTATCTTGCCTACTCCACCGCCAGATGCTGTCGGATCTCCTCCGGCAGATGCTAGCTCACAGTTTCCGGCAGCTGCTGTGTCGCCTCTTCCGCCAGCGACTACCAGTAATTCTCAAGCAGAGGTAACATTTGAATTATGGTACAAATAAGAACGCTTGGTACAAGTATGGTTTTCATCTGTGTATTTTGGTACAAATAAGAACGCTTGGTACAAGTATGGTTTTCATCTGTGGATTTTGGTACAAATAAGAACGCTTGGTACAAGTATGGTTTTTATCTGTGAATTATGGTACAAATAAGAACGCTTGGTACAAGTATGGTTTTCATCTGTGTATTTTGGTACAAATAAGAACGCTTGGTACAAGTATGGTTTTCATCTGTGGATTTTGGTACAAATAAGAACGCTTGGTACAAGTATGGTTTTCATCTGTGGATTTTGGTACAAATAAGAACGCTTGGTACAAGTATGGTTTTCATCTGTGGATTTTGGTACAAATAAGAACGCTTGGTACAAGTATGGTTTTCAACTGTGGATTTTGGTACAATTAAGAACGCTTGGTACAAGTATGGTTTTCAACTGTGGATTTTGGTACAAATCAGAACGTTTGGTACAAGTATTTATGTATGTTGTGTTTGAATTTGCAGGAGAATGATGAGGATGATACAGAACAACCACTACAACCTCTGAAGTTTTACTTTAGCCACGCCGACTATACAAAGTCGTGTAGATTATCATCAAGGTATGACGATACTGAAACGTTGAAGGAATTAGAAGAAATCCTGGCGGAGGATGAGAAGAAATGGTTTAGAGAACATCCACAGTTTAGGCACATTTGGCATATGTACAGAGAGGAGAACCACAAGTATACGTGTATGTGGATGCTCTTGGTTCGTACGGCTTGTATGGACAAGGATAATGTGTGTTGGTTTGTGGTGAATGGGGTCCCTATAAGGTATTCTATTAGGGAACATGGTCTTATTTGTGGATTGGACTGTCATAGTTATCCACCAAACTATGAGCAGTTGGGGAGTGAAAATTTTCAGCAAAGGCATTTTGGAATTCGAGAAAAAGATAAGAAGGGGAAGAAGGTAAAAAAGGTAACAGTCAATGATGTAAAAGATAAGCTCCGTACCATGTTAGCAGACGGAGACCGGTTGAAGATGGCTATCCTCTTGTTCCTAAGCACTATCATTGGACCCAAGAAAAAATTTGGGTACATTGATCCTTTTCTGCTGAGGGTTGTGGATGATATACATGCGTGTGAAGTGTTCCCGTGGGGGAGATACACATTTGATGATGCCATTAGAAATATCATCCATATGATGGGACATTTTAAAGGCGTTGCGGGGGATACATGGGGGTTTCCGGGTTTCTTAAAACCTTTGGAAGTAAAAAACAATTGTGAAGCATAACTCAATAATTTTTAATTAAGTTGTGATTTTTCTGATTAAATGTTGTGCAGATTTTGGCTTGTGAGGCCATTCCAAATTTAAAGAGAACGTTTCGAGAAGATGTACCCGCAATCCCATATTGTCCAAGGATGTGCAAACAAAAATGGAAAAACACTCACATGAAAGGGTATCCTCTTGAAGATGTAAATTCAGCGCTTGGAACTACAAAGGTTAGAGATCTTTCCTCAACTCGATTTTGTTATTAATGTCATATTAATAATAACTTTTAAAATTTGGGATATGTTTATATGTTCACAGCAAATTGAAAGCATTTTGCTGCCTGCATTTTCTGAGCTTCCTCTTATGGCTACCAACATGGAAAATTCGAGTTGGATGTGTGCTACTGACCCAATTGCTGAGAGTTGGGAGAGGCGGCTAATTCATGAGAGGAAGAAGATATGCTGGGATGATCTATATGAGTTAGATGTTGCTTCTCGTGTTCTATAATTTCAAGAGGTGTTGAGAAATGTGACACATGAGCATCAATAAGAGGAAAATGTTCCCCCACAGTCTTCTGTGAATGATTTAGAATCTCTTCAAGAAAAACTGACGAGGGTGATGGAAGCAGAGTTTGAGAAAATGACGAGGGAGATGAATGTAAAGATTGATGGCATATACCAAAGGTTGAAAGTTGTTGAAGATGATTTGAGAAATCGCCAAGCTCAAGAGGAGTTGTGAAATTCTAGAAATTCTAGATTTGGGAATGATCACTATGATGATTTTGGGAATGATCACTTTGATTTTGGATGTTCTGATATAGGTGCATGTACCGCAGCAACAGGATCACCAGAAGCAGAAGCTGTACCAGCACCAGTACCACCTGAAGCAACACCGACAGCAGTACCAGAAGCAGTTGTACCTGCAGCCGTACCAGAAGCAGGAGCACCAGAAGCAGTTGTACCAGAAAAAGAAGCAGCAGCACCAGAAAAAGAAGCAGCAGCACCAGAAAAAGAAGCAGCAGCACCAGAAAAAGAAGCAGCAGCACCAGAACCAGCAGCACCAGAAGCAGCAGCACCAGAAGCAGCAACACCAGAAGAAGAAGCAGCAGCAGCACCACCACCACCAGAAGCAGCAGCACCAGTACCAGTTGTACCTGCAACAGTACCAGAAGCACCAAGGGGAGAAGATGATGAGCTGGCTCGTAAGAGGAAAGCTAGACCTTCAAAGTGGATTACGACTCCGTACACGAGGCAAAAGAGGCGTATGTAGTAGGATTTCGACTCATGTTTGTTTTTCGGATGTAGAACATGTAGTTTTTTGGATTCGGGGCTTTGTTGTGACGGGAACATGTAGGAACATGGATTTGGGGTTTTTTGGACTCATGTTTGGTTTTGGCCTTGTTGAAGCAGGAACGTTTATGGTACAATTAAGGAACAATTATGGTACAAATGTATTACTAATGTATTACAAATATGGTACAAATAAGGTACAAATAAAGAACAAATAAGGAACAAATAAGTAACAAATAAGGAACAAATGTATAACAATGTGATACAAATAAGGAACAATTGTGGTACAAATAAGGAATAATTGTGATAACGCCATCAAATCATCCCTCTGTTGACACATGGCGCCGCAAAAAAACATATCGCAGCCAAATATTGTACACAGTTGTACTCAAGACAATAGTTGTACCAGGTTGTACATAGTTGTATTTGCTCATTTAAACTTATAATCAGTAGTACTATGTTCTAAATTTATTTTTCATATTTGTACTTTTGATATATAGTATTTATAGTTCATTTACTACATTCTTATGTAATCATTTTTAAAAAACTTGTGCTTGTGTGTTAAACGAAAATATTTGGTTAACATTTACAAAGTAACCATCAAAGAATAAGGATAACCATCAATCTTTTACAAATTTCTAACATATGTGTGTTAGAAATTTACTTTTATAAAGTAATATGTGTTTTATCTTTTTCTAATGCCTTGTTACTTTCCAATATATGAATAATTCAACCATCAATATTTTTCTAAGGATAACCATCAATATTTGTTACAATATATGAATAATTCAACAGAAAAATTAATTGTCACTCCTAACATCATTGCTCCCAACATCATTTACAAACCAAGCGTACAAACCTCTCGTCCTACTCTTGTTTTTTCTTCCTTGAGGCTCTCCACTTGATGGAATCCTTTTTGTTTTTTTCCTTCCTCTTTTTATAACATAATCTGGAGGTAAGCAAAATAAATCTTTTATCTCCTGGGGAACAATCCATTGAGTGATATGGGGAACTGGATAAATCGACCTATGATATGCCAAAACCCAAAGCTCCATCCAATAATATTTGGAGCACATCTCATGTATTTGTAGCTCAGGCGCTGCATTCTTCTTTGCTTCTCGAGCAGCAGCTAATGCATGCACACATGGATATTTGTCTATATCAAACCGTTTACAGCTGCAAGTTTTGATTCTCAAATCGACAAAATATTTAATGCCATCACGTCCCAAAACAATGTACTCAAGTCGGTAATTGTTTAACTCCTGCACAGTCAACAAATTTGCTTCCAAACATCTTGTGTGTAACTCGTTCTCCACAAAAGGAACTAGTTTCTGCCCATCCGGTATACCAGCTGAAATCTTTCGATACTTGTTAAACCATTCAGCCAATTTCTCGATCATCATATCTATCATTGGCAATAATGATAATTTCCTTGCTTCCCTGAAAACAGCATTAATGGATTCAGCACAATTAGTAGTGTCTATGTTGTACTTCTCACTTGGAAAATAGCATCTTGCCCATTTTTTCACCATTGAATTTCCTTCCTTATCCAAGCTATCTAGATACACACGTGCTGTAGGATACCTAGACGTGAATTCACCATAAAGTTGTAAGAACTCAGCCTCAGTATAAGCTCGAGCGCATTCCCTGAACTTTTGTGCAACTGTCTTTTTCTTTACGCCAAAAACGCTTCCTTTCACATTTTGAGACAAATGATAGATACAATATCCATGTTGAGACAACGGGTAGACTTCACCTATTGACTTGATGAGGCTTTTATTTCTGTCAGAAAGAAACACCATTTCAGGACTATCCGGTACCACCGATTTCAGCATATTGAAAAACCAGATCAAGCTTGCATCTTTTTCACCATCCACTACACCAAAAGCTATTGGATAATGGTGATGATCAGGATCCTGAGCTGTAGCAACAATTAGCACTCCACCATGTGTAGCCTTAAGGTGGGTTCCATCCACTATAATCACTTTTCTCATTACTCGAAAACCTTCAATACAAACTCCCAACGCAAAGAATAAATACTTAAACTTCTGTTCCTTATCAACTTCCACATATGAAACAGTACCCGGATTCTTCTTCTGTAACATGAACATATAAGAATACAAAAGCATAAAGCTTTCCTCAGGAGTCCCCCGAACTTCGCTAGCAGCTAGCTTTTTTCCCCTCCATGCGGTAGAGTATGACACTGGAACACCAAATCTTCCCTGAACCAAGTCGATGAGATTTTTTGGACTTGGAGTGTCAAATTTACCCGGATAGTCTTCAGCCAAAACAGAAGCAACTAACCTTGATGTCCCTTTTCTTCTACTTCGACTTGTACTTGTAGATGCTCTACAGCACTTATGAATCTTCTTGTGAGTTCTAATAGAAAAACACTCGGATGTATCACACTTCGCAGCCCGTACATACCATTCACAACCATTTTTTGCTTCCGAACATTTTACCACATATCTCGTTCTATCCGACTTCAATACATCAAATTCAAAACAATTTTGATGACCAGCCTTTTCAATTAAACTTTGCATTGCTTTTTTGCTTCCAAATTCTTGGCCTAACGTAATATCAAGACCATCTTCCCATCCAAGACTTGTAGAGTCATCTCTTTCTACACCAATATCTTCAATCATTTCACAATCATTCGCATTAAAATCGTTTCCATCATTTTCCACCACCTCAATTTGTTGTGGTGGTCCCATAAGGTAAAGAGTAGTGCTAGCATTCACTCCACTAATTGGAAGAACCTCATTACTTCCAACAACTTCTCTTAATCGATCCTCTCTTGAACTTTGATCAAACCCATGATTTTCCTCTATCTCCTGATTTAGTTCTGCATTATTCGTTACCTCCACATGCAAAATACTCCTACACCCTTCTTCATTCACCTGCATCAAATAACACTCAAGATCTTCATCGTCCCAAATCTCATTTGGTTTCTTCCGTTCCGAGCATAACAATGGAAGGTAACTGATTTTCAGATTTCTCAATGTCTCATCTATCTTTATCTTGCTACATATTTTCGCAACCAACTCAGAATATGACACTTCCCTTGTTGTCTTCATAAGAAAAGAATACATTACATCTCTTCTTGAAATCCATCGTACACCTTCCTCTTCTCTTGAATAATATCCATCATAATCAAACTGTATAACTGCTACACTACTCTTTTTGGATCCACTCCTTTTCATTGCCAGCTGAAAAAAAAACGTGTATATAATTTTCTGCTTGCCCACATACATAGTTGTCCCGACTTGTACTAATTGTACCAAAACAATTTTCTGCTACTTTCCCAGAAACATAATTGTATCCATTTGTACTTGTTGTCCCAATTTTTAGATTACAACTTTCCTACAGATTTTCGTTTTTAACCTACGAATTCAACTTCTCTCATCCCTCAATTATCAATGTAAGACTTTAATCGACTAGAAAAACAAATTTACTAACCAAAAGAACATAATAACCGAACAAATTTACAAATCTACAATTTTGAGTGGATTAAGTTTCAAACTTCAAAAACAATGAAATTGAGAGGAAAATAAAACAATGGTGAGAATGATTACCTCAAATTTGAAGATAGATTGAGCTTCAAACTTGGCAAGAGGAAGAGATGGAAGGAGTGAGATATCAAAGCAGTAGAGCAAATTAAGAAATTTTTGTTTTTGATCGATCGAAGAAGAAGAAGAATAGAAGAGAGAGAAAGGGAAAGTGATTTTTTTGTTTTATTTATTTTTATTTAATTATTTTAAGTAAATTCGAATTAAAATAATAGAAAATAAATGAATGGGTAATGGGTAAAATGGGAATTTCATATTGTTATAATAGTTGAGGGGTATGGAGAAAAAATTAGGGTAGTGTTGAATTGTTTATTGCCTTTAAGGGCAAAAGAGCATTTGACCCGTTATAATTTTTTTTTAATTACAATATCACGGTAACGGTTTATTATTTAGCGGTTACGGTTATAATTTTTTTTAATTATAACTCTTTTGTATACGGTTAAAACAGTTACGGTTAAAACGGTTATGGTTAAAAACGGTTACGGTTACTACGGTTACGGTTAATTATAATATTTTTTGTCAAAGTTAATTATAATTACGATACAATTAATATTCGAGATGAATTGATGAGGACATCGGACCTAACCCGTTGCCCGAATGGAGGGAAGGCACCATGACTCGTTCCAATGATAGTCAACTTCGTATTAGGTTCAACCTTGCTGTGCAAGATATCGTGAATGACATGTTAAAGGGGTTAGCATCGATCGTCCACGAGGATCCACGAGTCGAGCATGGAATTCCACGTACCGCTACCGAGAATCCACGTATCCCTACCGAGAATCCACGTATCCCTTCCGAGGAACCACGTACCGACCGAGGATCCACGTATCACCCGTGCCGAGTCACCGTACCGTCCCGAGGATCCACGTATCACCCGTGCCAAGCTACCGTACCGTCCCAAGGATCCCCGAGCTGCTACCGAGCTGCTACCTACCGTATCCGAAGGTTCCACGAGCCGCCCCGAAGATCGCGACGACACGCCCACACATCATCTCGAGGAACCACGAGCCAACACCGAAGATTCCCTACAAGCTACCGAGGATTCCACGAAAGACCACGAGGGACTACGACGCTACGTCGAGGACACCGAGGAATTCCACGACAATCTTTGACAACACCACTCGACTCCGCGCGAACCAAGGTAAGTTTTATTCAATATTTTCGATCTTTGCAGGTTCAAACAGCCCTTCCAACGGCTAAGTCTTCAACAGAAACGACACCAACACTTGCGTCTTCATAGTTTCCTTTTCTTGCATTTATTTAAACGATGAGTTTTTGTGTTTATTGTTTTCGCATTTTAGTAGGATTTCTTTGTATTAAGCTTTTATTTTTCTTTCTTTATGGGCCCTAGGGCTAGCTGATAGGACTGTTTATAAAGTCCCCTTGCAGCCGTGTAACCGATTTTTACCCTATTATCAATAAAGACTCAAATTTTCTTCTAAGGCTAAAAACCCTAGTTCTTGTTCTTGCTCTTCGTCGAGAGATTCTTCGAAGCCAAGATCCGTGCTGTATCAGAGACTACCATCCCTCTGTGGTGCTCCTCCTTTCCGCCAACACAACCCCTTTTCATCGATCCCACTTGAGAGAGCGACCGCCATCGAGTCAGATCTTCATCCGCTTTCAAGAAACTTTGGGGAATCGTTGACGACCGCCCGTGGAACCAAGGATCCTGCTCGTGTCCCGTAGACCTCACCCTCGAGGCTTACATCACGAATCCATATGTTTTCTTAACTTTTGATGCGAGATGGTAAGTGAGTGTGTCGAAGGGACGATGAACTTAGGTCACTTTCCTTCTTGGACAGTGAAGCGTGGATGTGGTGAATGGAGGTATGAATGAGGGAGTGAACCAACGAACGTGTGATTGATGAAAGAATGGAACAACGAACGGTGAAAGATGGATGCGGACGGATGGATGTATGATTGAAGCAACGAACGGATGATGGAATGATGCACGGATTGAGGCAATGATCGTGGAAGGATGAATGAACGATGGATGGATTTGAGCGAATGGTATGATGAGCGAGTGGATTGAATGGAGCGATGAGATGGATTGATCGAATGTGATGGATGGATGAATGTCGCCACACAAGGGATGGAAAACTTGTGATAAGACAGATCAACTAGGTCGCCCTGATATCACTCACAAGGAAAGCTACTTGATTTCGAATTCAGACTCTTTCTCAGAGAAATGAAGAACGACGTTATGTTATTAATTAAGGGTAAAAGATACACTGCTGCTAAGGAACCTTATAAAGGATCTCGTGCAGCTGATGCCTTCTTGGGCGAAAACCTAATACAAATTCTAATCTAAAGTCCTAAAACAAAATGAAATGAAAATGACATAATGTAAATAACGCCTAATACAAACTATGAAATAAAATAAACTTAAGCTTCTAATGGACCTGCAAAATGAACAAACACAATATAATTGAAATGAAATACATACCTTAAGATGGGCTGGTCGATTTTAGAAGCTTGATCAAATTCTTCATTGTCTTGAATGAATTTAGATGGGCTGATCTCTAGAAGGCTTAGATGGGCTAAATTGAGAAGAACATCTTCAAGTCTTTAGTGGGCTCTCCTTGGGCTGCTTGAAGCTTGGGCGATCTCTTCAACTCTTCTTGGGCTAGAAAGCCTTGAACTGTCTTGTTGAATAATCCTCTAAGTCTTCTAGTTCCTGATCGAGTTCTTGGTGGCTCTCTCATTGTAGTTATGTCATCAACAATAGGAGTATCTTCAAGGTCTTGTAGAGGATTCTCTTCAGTAGTCCCGATGTCCTCATCATTCCCTCCATCTTCAAAAGGTTCTGACCTCAGAACTTCATCACTTTCATTATAAGGAAGCAAGTCAGATACATTGAACACTGGGGAAATGGTTAACTCACCTGGGAGATCCAGCTTGTAGGCGTTGTTGTTGATCCTCTCTAAAACTCGGAATGGGCCAGCTCCTCTTGGTGATAGCTTTTTCTTCCTCCGGTTTGGGAACCTCTCTGGTCGCCTGTTGATATGATCCTGAGCAGCAACAAGGAAGGAGAGCTTAAACCTGACAAGAAACATGAAGCCAATGGAGGATTTTTGGCAACCAAGAGAGCTAAGTTTCAAAGGATAAAAGAAGGCATTGGCGTGGCACAATCCGTTGGAAGATTGCTTAAGGGAATATGGAATCAATCGGATCACTCTACCAAGTATGGAGAAGAAGTGAGTCAAACCACAATGGTTTTGATTCAAACTATTCAATGAATGGGTAAGTGAGTCAATTGTACTCTTTTTCCCTTGTCAAGTTTTGTCCCATTGGGTTTTCTTGACAAGGTTTTTAATGAGGCAATTGTTTCACTTCACCATAGCCCATTTGTTGAATAAATCAAACCCATGGCCCCTTTGGATGTCAAAGCCACGAAATTGTGAAGAGGAGGAGCCATTTTTATCATTCAAACTTTATTTAAATTTTATGTCATTTTCGAGGTGTCTTGGAGCTTGTTCCAAGACTCTCTCTTCTTTCTTCTTTATATTCTCTCTTGAACTCTCTTGAGAACTCATCTAGACTTTTAATCAAAAACCTTTTCTGAATCTCTAGATCTTGTTGATGAGTAATATTCAACAAAACTTTCGATTCTTTTGGTGAGTAATATCCTTGAGAATCGATTGAGGAATATCAAGAGCCTTCCGCATCTCTTGTGAGACCATTCGATCCACGGAATATCAAGGGCCTTCCGCAACCCTTGTGAGACCATTCAATCCACAACCTTTGAAGCAATCCGTTGCTTGCAAAGCCTATCCAAAACCATACCCAAACCGTAGAGTGAGTCGCAAAACCTATCCATTCGGAGACTCCAAGCCATTCCCCATCCGAAAACACACAACTCCACAAAGTTCATCCTAGGGCAGTTCGATCCTCTCCATTAGGATCACATCACCTGTGAACCCAAACCCAATCGTCTTGATTGAAGATGAGCTCTTTTCATCCTTTGTCTGTGGACTCCTTGTACTTGGCTGTTTTCTGCTCAATGTTCTCCTTCACTTTTTGGTGCAGCTTCTTGATAATCTCCGCTTTGACTTCTCCATCCTGGTTAGTAACATCTAATGGCGGCAATGGAACATGATCTAAAGGTGTATCTAGCTTAAAACCATAGACAATCTCAAAAGGGGACAGCTTAGTTGCAGAGTGGTTAGCGGGATTATAAGCAAATTCTACAAAGGGAATACAATCTAACCAGTTCCGAAAGTTCTTACCAACTGTGGCTCTCAGTAGAGTAGAGAGTGTTCTGTTGACTACCTCTGTTTGTCCATCCGTCTGGGGATGACATGTTGTTGAAAAGAGCAACTTGGTGCCTAGTTTCCTCCATAGAACTCTCCAGAAATGGCTTAGAAACTTTGTGTCACGGTCTGAAACTATGGTTCTTGGAATCCCATGCAATCGAACTACTTCTCTGAAGAAGAGGCTTGCAGTTTGTGTGGCATCGTTTGTCTTGGCACAAGGAATGAAATGTGCCATCTTTGAAAACATGTCCACTACAACAAAGATAGAATCCTTTCCTCGGATTTTGGGTAAGCCTAAAACGAAATCCATACTTATATCTACCCAAGGCATAGTAGGAATAGGAAGTGGCATGTATAAACCATGTGGATGTGACCTGGATTTGGCTTTCAGACATGTCACACATTTGGAACAGAATCGTTCCACATCCTTCTTAAGATGGGGCAAGAAAAAATACTCCACCAGCACACTTAGAGTTTGTCTACTCCGAAGTGTCCCATAAGTCCACCTCCATGTGCTTCCTTGATCCGCAAGTCTCGCATAGATCCCTGAGGAATGCACAAACGTTTCTCTCTAAACAAATAATCATTATGTATATAATAAGAACCTGTGGGTGATTGGGTGCAGTTTTGATAGATGGAGCTGAAGTCTGGATCTTCTTTGTAGGCGTCTTTCAGGTGCTCGAATCCTAGAACCTTAGCCTCCAATGTCGAGATCAGTAGATGTCTCGTGGATAGTGCATCTGCTACAACGTTCTCTTTGCCCTTCTTGTACTTTATGATATATGGAAACGATTCCACATACTCCATCCATTTGGCATGATGTTTCTTAAGTGTAGTCTGACCTCTCAGGTGCTTCAATGTCTCATGATCAGTGCGGATGACAAATTCTTTTGATAAGAGATAATTCTGCCACGTTTTTAATGATCTGACCAATGCATAGAGCTCCTTGTCATAGGTAGGGTAGTTCAGGCTAGCTCCACTTAGTTTCTCACTAAAGTAAGCTACTGGACGTCCTCCTTGAGTGAGTACAGCTCCAATACCTAGTTCTGAAGCATCACATTCAACCTCAAAAGTTTTGTCAAAGTTAGGCAAAACTAAAACAGGTGCATTTGTTAAACGATTCTTAAGGCTGTTGAAGGCCTCTTCCTGGGCTGGTCCCCATTTTAAGGCAATGTCCTTCTTGATCACGGCTGTGAGAGGAGCATCTACTGTGCTAAAGTCTTTAACAAATCGCCTATAGAAGCTTGCTAGTCCGTGGAAGCTCCTCACGTGCCCTATGCTGGTTGGTTCACCTATAATCCACCTATAATCCCTGAGAACTTACAATAAAACCTAGGAAAACTACTTCATTAGTGCAGAAGGAACACTTCTTAAGGTTCCCATACAGGCCTTCCTTTCGAAGTGTATCCAAAACTATCTTAGGATGTAGTAAATGCTCTTGAAAGGATTTGCTGTAAATAAGTATATCATCGAAATACACTACTACAAACTTACTGATGTACGCCCTTAAAACATGGTTCATCAACCTCATGAATGTGCTGGGGGCGTTGGTGAGACCAAATGGCATAACCATCCACTCGTACAGACCTTGCTTGGTCTTGAAGGCTGTCTTCCATTCGTCTCCCTCCTTCATTCTAACTTGATGGTATCCGCTCCTGAGATCAATTTTAGAGAACACGTTAGAGCCAGATAATTCATCAAGCATGTCATCTAACCTGGGAATGGGATGGCAGTATTTGATGGTGATGTTGTTGATTGCACGATAGTCCACACACATCCTCCAAGTCTCATCCTTCTTGGGAACTAGCAGAACTGGGACGGCACAGGGACTAAGGCTCTCTCTTATGTAGCCTTTCTCCATTAAGTCCTGAACCTGTCTCTCCAATTCCTTTGTCTCTGTTGGATTCACCTTGTATGCTGGTCTGTTTGGTAATGGTGTGTCTGGTATTAGATCAATCTGATGTTCGATCCCTCTTATGGGTGGTAATCCAGCTGGTATCTCTTCAGGAAATACATCCTTGAACCTGTCAAGTATAAAAATGATTTCTTGGGGAAGTATTATTTCATGTGCTCCTGTAAGACTAACATCTCTAAACACCATTATTAGCACCGTTTCTTTATTATCTAAAGCTTTATAAATAGTGTTGGGTGTAATTTAGAGGTTAGTTTTACTTACCTTAGCCTCAGCAGCAAATTTAGACTGCATATCATGTATCTCTTGAGGAGACAATGAGGCAAGCTGAATTTTGCGTTTCTGAAATGTGAGGGAGTGGGTGTTGGTGCGACCATTGTGCAAGACTTCTCTGTTAAACTACCATGGGCGGCCGAGCAGGAGGTGTCCTACTTGCATGGGTACTACATCGCACAGAACCTCATCCTCATACTTACCTATTCTGAAAGGTACTTAAACTTGCTCATGAATTCTGATTTCGGTGTTGGAATCTAACCACCTCAGTCGGTATGGCCGTGGATGGGGACTTGTCTTCAGTCCTAACTTATCAACAAGAACTCGACTTGCAGCGTTAGTACAAGAACCTCCATCTGTTATAAGACTACATACCTTGTTTTGGACTGAACAGCGGGTGAAGAACAAGTTCTCTCTTTGGAGGGTGTCAGGATCGCTCATTGCGCTTAGGGCCCTGCAGACAACTAGCATGTCGCCTGTCTCTGGTTAAGCTATCTCCTCCTATGAATCAGCAACGTCTAAGGTTTTCTCCTCGTCTTGGGATTCATAACCTCCCTCTTGGATAAGGATCATAACTCGCTGGTTGGGGCACTCCCTTGCATAGTGTCCTTTTCCCAGACACTAAAAACAGGTTATGTTTCTAGCTCTGGGATTAGAAATAGAAGACTTACCTGGTTCCTGACGGTTGTTTCTAGGCGCCTCATAGGCTGGTTTCCTCTCCTAAGCATTCGTTGCAATAGCCTTGCCTTTGTCAATGTTACTGGGCTGGGGTGCGTTCCATTGGTTTCTAGTAGTAGGTGCACTCCATTGGTTAGCCCTAGAGCGGCTGGTTGCTGCAGCCTTCTTCTTGATTCCCTGTTCGGCCTGCACAGCTACATGTAACAACTTGTTAAGATCATGACAAGGTTGACGTTCTACCTTTCTGGCTATGCGATCATTGAGTCCATTAATGAAATGACCCATGAGCACTTCTTCACTCTCATCTAACGCCATTCTGTTTCTGAGTTGCTCAAACTCTTCAAAATACTCCTCCACACTCTTAGTCTTTTGTGAGAGTTGTCTGAATTGTCGCTGCATCTCTCTGTGGTAGTGGGGTGATACAAAACGCCTCCTGAAGTTGAACTTCATGGCTGTCCAAGTGGTGATTTGTTCGAAGTTGTTTCTCCTATGGTCCTGAGTTTCTCTATCCCACCAGGATAGTGCGTGGTCTGTAACTTATGCTGAAGCAAGAGCTATCTTCTTCTGGTCATTGTACTCATAGTAGTCTAAGATATACTCCATGCGCCTCTCCCATTCCAGGTAAACTTGTGGATTAACCCTACCTGCAAAAGTGGGAACAGTTAGTTTCAAGTCTTTAAAACCACAGTTTACTTCTCTTTCTGGCCGTTGGTGATTGGCATGCTGGTTCTTTCTCCTTGCTCTGACGTCCACGGTGTGGTCACTCTCCTCATCGTCGGCTTGCTCTTCCTCTCAGGGAAGCTCTAAACGTCCAACTCTTTGCTCGATTCGTCCAATCTGAGCTGCTAGGTCATTCTTCATGTACTGAAGAGCTTCTAGTAGAGCAGTGTTGGGGTCGGTGTCTACTCCTGCCATTGTAAACCTGGTCCTGCACACACTCAAACAAGCGATCAAGGGACTAGGGAACAGAAGGTACAAGCTAAGAAATATAAATCTAAATAATACAATTAAACCTATGATGACAGAAAATTAAATGCTAACCGAAACAGACCAACACTAAACCACAAAATTAATTTAAACCAACGAATTTAACTAAACCAATAATTAAAATAAACCAAACGAATTAAACTAGACCGAACAATTAAAATAAACCAAACAATTAAACCAACGAATTCAAACTAACTTAACCGAGCACAAAATCAGAACTAAACTAATCCTAACAATAGTTTCGAATTTAACTTATCCTAACAAAATCCTAAACAAGATCGAATAAAATCTAGATCTAAAGAAAGATACAAGGCAACGAACAGAACAAAGAACGACTAAGCAACTAAACAAGGACAACAAACGAATGCGAAAAAAAGAAAAGGACAACGACTGAACAAGAACAACGAAGAGAAAAACTTAACAAGAACACACGACCTAGAACAAGCGAATAAGGCTAGCAAGAGATCGATTTAAACAGGAAGCAAACAATCAGACAAGTAGCAAAACTAACACAAGATCGATTAAGCAAGAGATAAAACAAACGAACAAACTAAACCCTAGGACAAACGAAATAGAACAAACGAGTAAGAGATTGAGTGGTAAGCCTGATATGGGAGCGTTTAGCTCTGATACCAGATGATGCAAGATGGTAAGTGAGTGTGTCGAAGGGAAGATGGACTTAGGTCACTTTCCTTCTTGGACAGCGAAGCGTGGATGTGGTGAATGGAGGTATGAATGACGGAATGAACCAACAAACGTGAGATTGATGAAAGAATGGAACAACAAACGGTGAAAGATGGATGCGGACGGATGGATGTATGATTGAAGCAACGAACGGATGATGGAATGATGCACAGATTGAGGCAATGAACGTGGAAGGATGAATGAACGATGGATGGATATGAACGAATGGTATGATGAGCGAATGGATTGAATGGAGTGATGAGATGGATTGATCGAATGTGATGGATGGATGAATGTCGCCACACAAGGGATGGGAAACTTGTGATAAGACAGATTAACTAGGTCGCCTTGATATCACTCACAAGGAAAGCTACTTGATTTCGAATTCAGACTCTTTCTCAGAGAAATGTAGAACGGCGTTATGTTATTAATTCAGGGTAAAAGACACATTGCTGCAAAGGAACCTTATAAAGGGGCTCGTGCAGCTGATGCCTTCTTTGGCGAAAACCTCATACAAATTCTAATCTAAAGTCCTAAAACAAAATGAAATGAAAATGACGTAATGTAAATAACGCCTAATACAAACTATGAAACAAAATAAACCTAAGCTTCTAATGGACCTGCAAAATGAACAAACACAATATAATTAAAATGAAATACATACCTTGAGATAGGCTGGTCGATTTTAGAAGCTTGATCGAATTCTTCATTGTCTTGAATGACTTTAGATGGGCTGATCTCGAGAAGGCTTAGATGGGCTGAATTGAGAAGAACATCTTCAAGTCTTCAGTGGGCTCTCCTTGGGCTGCTTGAAGCTTGGGCGATTTCTTCAACTCTTCTTGGCCTATAAATTAAGCCTTGAACTGTCTTGTTGAATAAACCTCTAAGTCTTCTAGTTCCTGATCGAGTTCTTGGTGGCTCTCTCATTGTAGTTATGTCATCAACAATAGGAGTATCTTCAAGGTCTTGTAGAGGATTCTCTTCAGTAGTCTTGATGTCCTCATCAACTTTCATAATAAAAATTAAACAATGATCTAAATCGATAAACAATTGTCTTTTTTCTATCCAAGTTAATTATCTTATTATATTCTTTTTGTGTACACAGTGAGTATTGCATTTACAAGTATTGTTGGAGGTTTTCATAATCTGAGTATTGGTTCGAAACAGAGAAAATCAACATCAAATACATAACGAAATAGAAATAAAATTAATTTAATATGAAAATGCTTGAATACTTATGAATTACCCAAATTGTTGTACTCTTTTTAATACGATAAAAAATTATGTGATTTCGAGTAACGTACATATCATTATAACTTTTTTGTTTTTGGAAGAATACCATTTTTTTGACGTAAATTTTTTCATATGCAGTATCTTGTACTTGTTTCCAATTTTTTCCTTACATTATACAGAGTTAAATTATATTTTAAACTTTTAACCATGGCGTTAACCGTACGGTTAACCAACGGTTTTGATACGATTACGGTTAATAAACGGTTACGGTTATTATAATTTTTAACTGTAACTAATTTATTTTACGGTTAACGGTTACGGTTTTTAACCATTGTATACGGTTACAGTCCGGTTACAGTTTGTAAACGGTCTGGTTACAGTCCGAAATATGGTTACACTTTGATTTTGGTTATGCCTACGAACCTGATGAACCGATCCAAACCTGAGCCAGAAAACCTAATCCGAACCTGAACCTGAAAATAATTGAACGGATCCTACATTTAAAACCCAACAATCCGAACCTGAACCCGACCCGATCAGAACCAGAACTTGAATGGGTATCCAAACATACACAAAATATAAGTACATATTAACAATATATCAATTATTTATACTTAAAATAATTCAAATGCTCAAAATGTTCGAGTTTCTTGATATTTTGGGTATTTCGTGGTAATTTTGGTTATTTAGGTATTTTGGTTACTTTAAGGTATATATTAAGATAAAAATATTCAATTTTTAAAATATTTTAAAATAGTTTGTATAGATTCGAATACAAGATTTTAGAAAATTTTCGATTTCAGATATTTGAATAAACCTGAATCCAAACCAAACCCGAACCGAAAATATAAAAAAACCAAAATGGGTTCAATAGGCCTAAACCCGAAAACCAAAAAACCCAAAAAACTTAACCGCACCCGAACAGATATCTGGACGCCTACTCCTAACGTTGAGGTAAGAAAGGGACGAATTAAACATGGGCAAAAAAAATCAAACCGGAATCGACCCAAAAAAACCGGTTGGGTCGGGTATGGGTATAACCTAATTACCCTACTGGATCCTTTACATGTCTATTTGTGGGTATCGAATAATACCCGACCCGAACCAAAATTTGAACGGATACCCGATTACCCGTAACTATCTGAACGCGTATCTGAATATCAAAAATATTTGTACCCAATTATATCTGATATTCAAACGGGTACCCGAATACCCAAGATTACCCAAAATATTTATATATTTTCGAATATTTTGTATTCTGTTACACCTAAAATCTAGCAAAATACCCAAAATTTTATCCAAATCTCCAAAAAACATACAAATATTTCGGGTACTCGTTCCTGTTTTGGATACCCGTTAGGATATAACGTATTTAGAGGTTCTGAAAATTTAAACCTGACCCGATTCAAACCCGATACGACCTGAGCCAAACCCGAACCTATTTTGTTTTATCCTATTGGTACTAAACTTCTCTACCTGAAGAACCCAAACCCGATCATGTTTTACCCTAACCTGACCCGAAATCCGAATGCCCATGCCTAGGGTGAATGGTTGATATACTCCTCTTTCAAGAAAAATGTGCTAACTCACTCTTTTATAAACGAGAATTAAGTTGATTTATTTTAACTCGCTAAAATGACTAAATTACATATTAATCTGACACTTCTCCAAAAATTACAGATCCAACCGCTTAGTATCCACCAATTTCATAATTCATTTTGATCAATTCAGATCAAAATCGAATACAAAAAAATTGGATCTTATAATCAAACAATCGCATCGGTTTATGTCTAATAAATCTATTTGATTTTCTCCTTTTTTCCTTATAATCCCTAATTTGATTTTTCCTTCAAATCCCTATCATTTCCCTTTCACACTTCACAAAGAAGAAAGAAGAAGAAGTTCCCCCTCGTGCCTGTTCGTCTTGATTCACTCGTGATTTCAAATCCCTCTAACAACAAGTAAAACTAGGAAGGCTACAAAGGATTCGAGGTATCTTTAAATCGTCCATGTAATTTTTATTTTGGTGATTGGGCTCGAATTCTTGTTAAGTTCGTGAGAATAATTTTTGTCTCTATGATTTTACTCGACTGTAGAATGGCGCCTCGTACAAAGACTGGATTCAACTCGAGGAAAAAAAGGAAATCAGTGCCAAAGGAAAAAAATCGAAAGAGGCGATAGAAGAAGTATCTTCGGTGATGGAAGAAGCAACTCTAGTGATAGAAGAAGCATCTCCGGTTATAGAAGAAGTTCCACTGATGGTACAAAAAGAAGTATAAAAGGAAGTATAGAAGAACAAGAAAAAACAGTCAGCAGTGTAGACAAAAAAGAGGGAGTAGATGGCGACGAAGAGGAAAAAGAAGAGGAAGAAATAGATGACGCTAAAGACGTGGAAGAAGGAAGAAATGACAAAGAAGAGCAAGAAGAAAATGGCGATGAACTAGGAAATCCGGTATGTCACATTGAAACTTTTGTCAATTTGCATGTCTAGTTTGGTTCATGGTATACAAAGTAAAAATAGGCAAATTATGTATTGTAGGATGGACTTCCCTAAGAGCGAGTATGGGATGCCACTATTATAACTTGTTGTTATGTTAAGGAGGCCGTGGAGACATTAGAGAACGTACTTGAACGGGATGAGTTGAGATGGTTTCATAATTATCCAAATTTTGGTCACTTTTTCACATGCCAAATGAGAAAAACCGCAAGACCATGGGCATGTGGATGCTTCTTCTCCATACGGTGAGTATACAGAAGAAAAGAGAAGCTTCGTTAGTATCAAACCTAAGTCTGACTAAAATCGCTTTCAAAAATCCCACTCGATCCGATCGTAAGCCTTACTCATATCCGTCTTTACTGCCATTGAGCCAAATACTTTAGCCTTAGATATTCGTAAGTAGTGAAGAGTTTCGTGGGTAATAAGAACATTTTCAGTGATTGCTCGTCCCAGTATAAAAGTTTATTGTGTTTCTGAAATTAGGTTTGGTAGGATCGGTTGGAGTCTCTTGGTGGAAAGTTTTGCTACAATTTTTTCGTAAGTGTTGCAAAGCGCAGTAGGCATGTAGTCCGCTACCGTCTTAGGAATTGATCCTTTTGGGATGAGTCTAACATTGGTAGTGTTCAGACTAGCAGGGAACAAACCTGAGTGAAAGAAAGGTTGGATATCTTTCACAAGATCGAGTCCAATAGAGTTCCAAAAAGATTGGAAAAAACTAGCCAAAAATCCATCAGGTCCTGGAGCTTTCTTTGGATTTATGTCAAAAAGAGCTAAGCGGATCTCCTCATGAGAAGGAATAGAAATAACTCGGTCATTCATCTTTCTTAATGCGTGGTGATAGAATTTTTTTTACCACATCAAAATCGCCTGAAGATTGGGTTGTGAAGATTTCGCAAAAGAAGTCTGAGATTAACCTCGTAAATTCTTTCTCTTCATGGAAAGAGTTCTCAACAGTCATCCTCCATAACAGTAAACCTGTTGAGAATTCTCTGACTCCTAGTGACGTTGAAGAAAAAAGCTGAGTTTTTGTCCCCTCCTTGTAGCCACAACACTCGACTTCTCTGCTTCCAAAAGTCTTCTTCTTCTTTGTAAAATGTGTCTAGATCAGCTGAAAGTTGAGCAATAATGTTCAGGTCTGGAATATTAGACGAGAGGGCAGCCTTAAGTAATTTTTGGGTGTCTACAATCTTCTTTTTGCTATTGTAGTTCTGCTTCTTTGTCCAAGCAACAATACTTCTTCTACACTCAATGATTTTCTTGTAAACTGGCTGGTCACCACAGTCCTTTCAGGTCTGATCTATAAGGTTATGGACTTCCTCCTTTTGCACAAAATCTTCTATCAAATCAAAACATACCTTGACACTTAACTCTAGAGTCATCAATAAACGTTAGGAGTGGTCTATGGTCCGATCCAATAAACTGACCTTCCCGAAGGAAACTCTTTCAGCCATTCATCATTAGACAATGATCTATCGAGAAAGATGATATATCATGGTTTTTACCCGCTTTTAACCATGATATAAGTCCTTTTTATTGAGTCTTTCGAGTATTTCTAGGGTCTTTTAGAGTCCTTTCAGGATTTAGGTACGTTTGGAGCTAAATTGGATCTATTGAAGTTTTCTGGAGCATTTCGGAGCTGCTTGATAAGAATCTCCCTAGGACAACTCTGATAAGAGGCTGATGATGAATAACAAAGGGAATCGAAAACATGGATGATGGAGGACGATGGTGGAGGTAACGAATGGAGGCGGGCGGCGACAATGTTGATTAAGGGCGACGGTGGTAGGGATGGAGAGAAGGTGAAGATGGTGTGATGTAGAGGAATCGATGGGTTATTGTGTGGATAGGAAGTTTGTGTGATTAGATGGATCGAATTAGGTTGTAGAGTTTCTAGATCACAAGTGTATAAGAAACTCGGATTCAAAGATAGCATTCAAGGAATCAAAATGAGGAAGAAATCGATTTTTGATATTGCATAAAACTTCTTCGCTCCCCAACACAAAGTATCGACATCTCCTTATAAAACCCTAGGGAGAAAATCGAAAACCCTAAAAGAAATAAACAACAAGAAGTTCGAAATAAAACAGCAAAGCGTTTGAATTTTAAACTAAAACAGCGAGGCGTCCCTTCCCATAGGAACCTAAGTGGTGCGCCTCAAACTACTAAGTATAAGTCATAGTGACTTGTACATTATGACCCAATAGCAAT
This sequence comes from Crucihimalaya himalaica, assembly GCA_004349715.1. Classification (NCBI taxonomy): domain Eukaryota; kingdom Viridiplantae; phylum Streptophyta; class Magnoliopsida; order Brassicales; family Brassicaceae; genus Crucihimalaya; species Crucihimalaya himalaica. The sequence continues at coordinate 52,147 of SMJT01000040.1, read as the reverse complement.
GACTCCTAAGTAACTCAACGTAGTGATTCATCTGCCTCATTAAAAACCATGCTGAGAAAACCCATTGGGACAAAACTCAACATGGGAAAAAGAGTACAGACTCCTCACCTTAAGTTACTTTAATATCATTACCGGGTGAAGTCTCCAAAGAGAAATGGCCTGAAGATTGAAATCCTCGTTAATTGAGTTCTCCTTTGGCTAGATGTGAATGAGCTTCCCCGCCATCTCTTTAGCTCTGGAACGAGTGATTATTCCAAGTATCTCCGGTTCCTCCTCAGCTTCTGGTTCCTCAACTTCCTTGCTACCCATGATCATATATCCTCCTCCCTCTTGAAAAGGATTTGTCCTCAAATCTTGATCTGCAATATAGGGAGAGCAAGTCCAGAAACATTGAACGATGAAGATATGTTATACTTACCTTGGAGATCAAATCTGGTAGGCGTTGTTGTTGATCCTCTTGACGACTTCAAATGGTCCAATCCACTCGTGGCATTAAGCTTGCTCTTCTCTCTTCTGGAAATTTGTCCTGCGTAATGAATCCACACCAAGTCTCCTCTTCGAAGATTAGTCCTTTTCTGCCCTTATTTGCTTGTGTCTCATACTGCTTAGTCCGCTTCTCTATATTCTCCTTGCCCTTAGCGTGTATTCTCCTCACCTGTTTAGGCTTTCTCTTTGCCATCTAAACTACATTTCCACACTTAAAGTAAAGGGATCAAGTCTAGAGTGAATATTGGATAACCCATAAACGATTTCAAAGGGAGAAAAGAGAGTGGCAGAATGCTTAGCATATTGTAGGCAAACTCGACATCGACTGGTGGTAAAGGGCACTCTTCCCAGGACTTGATATTACTCTTCACCAACGCCGAGAAAGTGTAGACAATGTTCTGTTACCACATTCTGTTTGGCCGTCAGTCTGAGGATGACAAGTAGTTGAAAATCCAGCTTGGTTCCTAGTTTCGCCATAGGTTCCAGAAGTGTCCTAGAAACTTGGTATCTCGTCTGACACTATTACTTGAGGCATGCCATGCAGACGTACTACTTCCTGAAAAACAAGTTAGCTACAAAACAGCATCAATCCGTCTTGTGACCAGCAATAAAGTGAGCATCTTGCTAAACCTGTCAACAACCACAAAAATAGAGTCTACCATTCCTGGTTCGAGGTAAGCCAAGCACAAAGTCCATAGAAATATGAGTCCAAGGTTGAGAAGGGATAGGGAGAGGGGTATACAAACCGTGAGGCTGTACTTTACTCTTTGCCATTTTGCAAACAGCACACCTAGAACAACCTTCTCAACATCTGACTTCATGTTAGGCCAATAGAAGTGATCTTGCAGTCCAAGTAGAGTCTTTGCTACTCCAAAATGTCCAGCTAGTCCACCTCCATGCCTTCTCACTAGCAATTCTCGATAGACCCGCGTGTATGCACAAGCGGTTGTTGTAGAATAGATATCCATCCTGCCTAAAATACTTTTCAAATGAAAACTTATGGCACTTGCCATAGCTTCCAGCAAAATCGATGTCAGTCTTATAAAGGTCTACAATATGTTCAAATCCATTCAGCTTTGAAGTTAACGTGGAAAAAGAGTGTACCTTCTGATAATGCATATGCGACTACATATCCTTACCTTTCTTGTACTTAATAATGTATGGAAACGTTTCAATGAATTCCATCCACCTGGCGTTCTCTTGTTGAGCTTCTGTTGGCCTTTAAGGTGCTTTAAAGACTCATGATATGTATGAATGACGAATTCTTTGGGCCACAAGTAATGCTGCACGTCTGGAGGCTCGGACCAGTGCATATAGCTCCTTGTCATAGGTGGGATAGTTGATGGTTGATCCCTCCCAGCTTCTCACTGAAGTTAAGCCACCGGTTTCCTATCCTGCATCAGAACCAGTCCTTAACTACTCCGGAGGCATCACATTCAATCTCAAAAGTTTTCATAAAATCAGAGAAGTATTAAAAGAGGGGAGTTGATAAGCTTCTCTTAAGGGCTGTAAAAGCCCTCTTGGCATCTCCCCACTTGAACCCCACGTCTTTCTTGATGACTTCTGTAAGGGTGGCTATGGAGCTGAAATCACGAACAAAACGCCTGTAGAATCCTGCTAGCCCATGAAAGCTTCCGGACTTCTCCCACATTCTTAGGGATTGCCACTCCTTGATAGCCTTATCTTTTCTTCATCTACCTTAACTCCTTCTGCACTTACAACAAAGCCTAAGAAGACAATTCATTAGTGCAGAATGAACATAAGTAAATCAGCAAAGAGAGATTGAGAGCGAAGAACATCTAGAACTCTGCGGAGGTGTTCAAATATTCTCCCAAACCTTCCTGTAGAGAGTATATCGTCGAAGTAGACTACCACGAAGGCTCCATGAATGGTCTTAAGGCATGGTTCATTATCGCCATGAAGGTGCTTGAGCATTGGTGAGACCAAACGGCATGACTAACCATTCATACAGCCCCTGCTTGTCTTGAAAGCAGTTTCCACTCGTCCCTTCCTTCATTCTGATCTGATGGTTAACCACTCTTAAATCGATCTTGGAGAAGATGTTTGAACCACACAACTCATCTAACATGTCGTCAAGCCTCGGAATTGGATGCCTATATTTCACGGTTATGTTGTTGATAGCCGGGTCTACACACATCCTCCATGAGCCATCCTTCTTAGGACCTAACAAGACTGGTACTCGCATGGGCTTAAGCTCTCTCTGATATGTCCTTTGCTTACAGCTCTTCTACTTGCTTCTGAAGTTCCTTTGTCTCTACAGGGTTGGTCCTGTAAGCTGTCGTTCGGTAGAGCTGAGCCGGGTACCAAGTCTATCTGGTGCTCATCCACGGATGGAGGTAAGCCTGGAGGTATCTCTTCTGGGAAAACATTCGTGTATTCCTGCAAAATCTCAATCATAGCACTAGGAATTTCCTGTGAAGGGTTAGTACTAACAAGGGATTCCTGTATACAAACATAAAGTAGTCATTTCAGGATCAAAGAGTTTAGAAAATTCACTGTGGTTGATGTAGAGGTTGTTGGAGACTTGTTCTTTGTCCGTGCGGTTCATAGAAGCTGATCCTTATAGATGTCAGCTGGTGGAGTGCAGAAGAGTGACCTTGCGCCCCTTAAACTCAAAGGACTGCTTGTTTGTGTAGCCATCATGAAGAACCCTTCTGTCAAACTGCCATGGTCTGCCCAACAACACGTGACTAGACTTCATAGGAATCACATCACAGAGCAACTCATCTTCATACTTCCCAATCGCTAACTTGACCAACACTTGCTGCAAAACAGTTAGGGCTCCCTGTTGTTCAACCACTGTAGCTGGTATGGCCTAGGATGTGGAGTGGTCCTAAGATTGAGCTCTCGTTACCTCTCCTCACTAGCGGCGTTGGTACAGCTACCTCCATCGACAATCAATGTGCACTTTACCCTGCACTACACATCTAGTGTGGAAGAGATTCTCACGCTGTCTCTCTATCATCCGGATGAACCTGAACACTCAAAGTCTGCGTGCTACTAGCATCTCGCCAACTGCTGCTGGTTTCCTTCTTCTTCTAAGTCAATCTCATCCTCACTCTCCGAATTAACTCTGAGGTATAATCTCTCCTCCTTCTGAAGCAGAAATACCTTCTTATTAGGGCAGTCCCTGAGTAAGCCCCATTCCTTGACACTTAAAACACCTAACCTGACTAGTAGCAGCTCCACTCCTCGGTTTAAATTCAGTCTTAATCCTTCTCTAGGAGTAAAAGTCGCTGGCTTAGTGTCTTTGTATAGGTTGGTTGCTGAGCTCTCTTGGTTTAGGGATGTTAGACGTGAAAGTTGACCTCCCTATCTTCCTCTTGATCTGCGATTCAATCAGCTCTGCTTTATGTAGCATCTTCTGTATATCGTCATAATCTGCAGCTCCACTTATCCTGAATCTCTCTTAAACCCCAAGGAATCTAGACATTACCTGTCTTCACTTTCGCTCAAATCAGCCCTGATCATCAACGTTTCTAGCTCCTGGTAGTAGTCTCTGACTGACCTCGTGCCTTGAATGAGACGCCTAAGCTTGTTAAGAGTCTCTCTCTGATAATGCGCAGGAACAAACCTCTTTCTCATTTGTGCGACAAGCTGATCCCAAGTAGTCACTGGAGTTCTCTATGTCGCTGTCTAGTAATTCCCAGTTGTTCCCACCACAAGAGTGCGTAGCCACTGAATTCTGAAATAGCTATCTTGACCTTATTAAGCTCATAAGTTCCTTGGACCAAAAGTTAGACTCCATCTCTTCCTTTCCCAATCTAGGTAAACCCTGGTTCGTTAGTGCCCTGAAAAGGAGGATACTGAACTCTGATATGACTAAGCTGCTGTCTCAAGGATCATAGTCTCCGCCCTGTCTTCGCCTCTATCTCTGTTCTTCTCACGGTTCCTCGGTTGTAGTCAAAAGCGTCTCCTTCCTCGTAGTACTCTACCTCGGAGTTTCCGGTGAAAACCCGATGACCAGCAAAGTATCCTTCTCTGCCGTGTGGACATCTGATGACTGGTTAACTCTAGCGCCATCTTGATCGCATCAGTCGGTTTCTTCTCGGTTTACATAGTTCTCTCCCCCCAACTGACTTCGATTACTCTAGGACAACTCTGATAAGAGGCTGATGATGAAATACATAGGGAATGAAAACAAAGGATGATGGAGGACGATGGTGGAGGTAACGAATGGAGCGGGCGGCGACAATATTGATTAAGGGCGACGGTGTAGGGATGGAGAGAAGGTGAAGATGGTGTGATGTAGAGGAATCGATGGGTGATTGTGTGGATAGGAAGTTTGTGTGATTAGATGATCGAATTAGGTTGTAGAGTTTCTAGATCACAAGTGTATAAGAAAATCGGATTCAAAGATAGCATTCAAGGAATCAAAATGAGGAAGAAATCGATTTTTGATATTGCATAAAACTTCTCGCTCCCCAACACAAAGTATCGACATCTCCTTATAAAACCCTAGGGAGAAAATCGAAAACCCTAAAAGAAATAAACAACAAGAAGTTCGAAATAAAACAGCAAAGCGTTTGAATTTTAAACTAAAACAGCGAGGCGTCCCTTCCCATAGGAACCTAAGTGGTGCGCCTCAAACTACTAAGTATAAGTCATAGTGACTTGTACATTATGACCCAATAGCAATGACTCCTAAGTAACTCAACGTAGTGATTCATCTGCCTCATTAAAAACCATGCTGAGAAAACCCATTGGGACAAAACTCAACATGGGAAAAAGAGTACAGACTCCTCACCTTAAGTTACTTAATTATCATTACCGGGTGAAGTCTCCAAAGAGAAGATGCTGAAGATTTGAATCCTCGGTAGATTGAGTTCTCCTTTGGCTATGAGTGAATGAGCTTCCCTCGCCATCTCTTTAGCTCTGGAACGAGTGATTCTTCCAAGTATCTCCGGTTCCTCCTCAGCTTCTGGTTCCTCAACTTCCTTGCTACCCATGATAATATCATGAAGCAGTTCGGGAGCCGATATGAAGCCTCAGTATCGACCGACACCACAAAGTGTCGATCGACACTGACATTTGGAAGAAACGAAACTCGCCATTTTTCTATCGATCGATACCACTAATGGTATCGGTTGATACCGATATCCAAGAAAGAGAACACGCAATTTTCTGCAAGTTTGAAGTTGGCCCAGGAGATTTCCTTATTTGCAATTAAGCCCAAAACGTGTTTTAGCATATAATTAGGTTTTTCAGCCACTTTTAGATTATGAACTCATACCCGGAGATAGAGATTTTGTAGTAGAGTTTGGGAGAAGATTTGGAACCCTTTTTGTATTCTTTACTCTATTTTCCTTTATGCAATCTATTTTATTCATGATGTTTGTTTCATTCACCATGTCTGAGTATATTCCTTGTTAGGTTTAGGGTTATTCAAAGGTATTTGATGAATTGTTAGATTGAATTGAATTGTTAGGAAAATCCATAAAGTTCTTCATCTAGACTTGTGATTACTACTTATTCTAGCTTCGCGACCTAGAATCTGATATTAGGTTGATTAATTGGCACGAACTAGTGTTTGGTGAGCAAAAGATCTATTCGCAAAGAAATTTAGTTTAGGATTTTGTGAACAATTGAACCTGATCATTAATGCTTGTTTAAATTCATAGGATTTGCAAAAAAATTTAGAATTCTAGGTTTAGACATAGATAATCTTCGCAGCGACGGTTGATTGATTTTACAGTTGTGTTTCAAGTTCAAGAATGGTGCTTAATATATTCCTGACATTCTATTTGATCTGCAATTCTGATTTAGCTGCAAATTTCTCTAGACTTAGCGCTTTCCTCCATTAATTTTACAACCCGTTTTTAATCGTTTTGCTGTTTTCAATTACATTTATTTTACTTAGCTTGATTCATATTTTGAAATCTATTGAGTGATATCTTGAGTCTTTGTGGTTCGACCCCTAATATACTGCAACTACTGCTTAAGGGGTACTTTTAGGGTATTATATTTGAGCATATCAAATTTTGGCGCCGTTGCCGGGGACTCTAATTTTGCCACTAGATTATAGCTTAGAATTACGACTAAGTTCGTCGAGCATCGATCGATACCCTTCTGGTATCGATCGATACTCGTCTTAGTCCCTGTTACTTACGTGCTTTAGCTTTTGTGTTTCAGGTGTATGCATAATCATGACACTAGAAGGAGCAAGAACAAGCAGTTGACTAATCTATCCTACAAAGAACTAGCTGATTTGGAGCGCACAATCAGAAAGCAAAAGAAGCAAACAGAGATGAACAATCCAATTGTGCTCGCTCGCGATGAGGCTGGGGTTTTGAGAGATCAGGAAGGATATCTGTGTAATGAGCAAGGACAGAGGCTTGATGCAGAAGGGAAGATCGCTATCCTTGCACCGGTAGACAACGAAGTTATCCCACCAGCTATGCGTGGGAATGTTGGGAATGCTCTGGTTAATTGCGCCAGAAAGCTTGGGGAGTACAACAGACCCGATCAGTTCTTTGCCAATCGGTCTGCAATTCGTATTCCTACCTTTCAGAGGAATGAATTTGAGCTGAAGCCTGCATACTACACTCTTATAGGCCAACACCCTTTTCACGGTCTTTCTCACAAGCATCCCATGGATCACATCGAGAGGTTCGAGGATTTGGTCACTAGTATCAAGTACAATGGAGTGTCCAATGAGTTCCTCTTCTGTAAGCTTTTCCCATACTCTCTTGGTGGGGATCCAACTTACTAGCTGAAGAAGCTACCTCCTGGTTCGCTGACTACTTGGGAGGAGACTAAGAATGCGTTCCTTAACAACTTTTATGATGATGCTAGATCCGTAGATCTCAGGAACAAGATCTCCCAGTTTTCTCAGGGAGTTTCAGAGGCATTTAAGGCTGCTTGGGTGAGATTCAGATCTTATCAGAGAGATTGTCTGCATCACGATTTCACACAGGTTCAGTTGCTGGGTATCTTCTTCCGAGGGATCGATTGGAGGCATCAGATGGCTCTGGACGCTGCGAGCAATGGAAATTTCAACACGAAGTATCCCAAAGATGCTTATGTGCTGATTACGAGCAATAGCATCTAGCACCAAGAAGGCAGATTACGAGCGAAAGAAGCAGAATGGGAACATTGATGGATTGCAGATTGCTGAGGTGCACGCGAAGCTGGATTCAATGCACAACTTGTTGATAGGAAAGTAGCAGAAGGCTGTACACTTTGCTGAAGAAGTCGAGAACATAGAAGAGGGCGAAACAGAGGACGTTAACTACATTGGTGGTAATGGTTTTCAGAGTTCATCGTATCAGTTCAACCACAATCGTGGTTTCACCAACAATTCTCAGAGAGGAGGATTCAAATCTGACTTCAAGCCCTCAGGTTTCGGAGCGAACTCCTTTACCCAGAAACCGGTTCAAAATAGCGGATACACTCGCACTTATGGGAATTCATCTTACCAGAATCCCCCAACAAAGACTCAAGAGAGCAAGGTAGAATCCATGCTTGAACAGATTCTTGAGGGGCAATAGAAGATGACTGTTGATTTCAATGGGAAGATGGAGGCCCTATACACTGATCTGAATGGAAATATTTAAGCCCTTAACATTCATCAGAAGAAGCTGGAAACTCAGGTTGCCCAGACAACAGAAGCAGTTAAGAGACAGAATGGTTTTCTTCCAGGGAAGACAGTGAATCCAATGGAACATGTTCATGCTATCACCTTGAGGAGTGAAAAGAAGTCAATCCAGGAGTGAAGAAAGTTTATACTGCAAAACAGCTCGTCAATCTTGCTGGAGATGACGACGATGAAACTCCTTAAATGACATCAGTATCGACCGACACTCACCCAGTGTCAACTGATACCAACCAATATCGATCGATACCTGTTTAACGATCTGTTGAGAACGTTGCAAAACCACTAGCATCGATCGACACTAGCCTAGAAACCGAGAAGAAGCAAACCACAGTGAATACTGGAAGAATCTATGTGCCTAAGATACCTTTCCCTCGACCCCCTACCAAGACTAAGAAGGAAGTGGAAGAAGCCAAATGCAGGGCAATGATAGAGAAGTTGGTTGTTGAGCTTCCTTTCGTCGACGCTATCATGACTTCACAAGCTTTCAGAAGGTATATCAAGCGAATGGTATCGAGCAATTTGAATCTTGAGGAGGGAGTGCTGAGGAGTACTAACGAGTGCAGTGCAATCTTGCTTAACAAGATTCCAGTGAAGATACCCTTGAGGAGGTTTCGTTTTGGACTGTACGATCTTTACAGAAAGGTTCGAGTGCTCTCTCTGCGATCTCGGCTCCAATGTCAACCTTATGCCATACTCCATGGCTAAGCAAATGGGAATGACAGACTTCATACCTACCATAATCTCTCTGATTCTAGCTGATCGCTCAGTTCGATTTCCCGAGGGATTACTCGAAGACGTTACAATAACAATCAGGGACTGCCTGGTCCCGATTGATTTCATTGTCCTGGAGTACGACGCAGAGCCAAAGGATCCACTCATTCTTGGTTTCTATCAATAGCCGAAGCTCTAATCGACTGCAAGAATGGGAGGATATCCCTTAACATTAGTGATTTGATCATGGCCTTCAATATGGAGAAGTTGATGAAAAAGTCGACCATTGATGGGCAGACATTCTTTATCGACACTTTCAGTGACATATCTGACGAGTACTTCATGAGGTTACATCCTGAGAACCCGCTAGAGAGAGCACTGGTCTGTTCAGCTGACTCAGAGGTATACTCAAGTGAGGTTGTTGCTGGATACGCCTAGATGCTTGACAACAGCCATGGAGCATCGATCGACACCACTGAGGGTATCGATCGACACCACTGAGGGTATCGATCGACACCAATCATTTTTTCCTGAGTTATTGTTTGTTACTTCTACACTATCCTATTCATTTGGCGACTGGAGTGAGGAGAGAGCTCCTAAGCTCGAACTTAAACCACTTCCAGCCAATCTAAGGTATGTCTTTCTTGGTCCTAATTCCACATATCTTGTGATTGTTAATTCTTCCTTGAACAACGCAGAGGTCGCCTTACTGCTAAGCAAGATGCGCAAGTATCACAAAGCTCTTGGCTATTCTCTTAATGACATTTCAAGTATGCATCGGATTCATCTGGAGGACGAGTCGAAAGCTTCGATCAAACATCAGAGGAGACTTAACCCGAATCTGAAAGAAGTGGTGAAAAAGGAGATAATGAAACTTCTGGAAACGGGGATCATCTACGCCACCTTAGACAGTTCTTGGGTCAGTCCACTTCATGTGGTACCTAAGAAAGGAGGATTCATTGCGGTGAAAAATGAGAAGGACGAGCTGATCCCGACAAGAACGATCACTGAATACCGGATGTGTATCGATTACAGGAAGCTGAATGCTGCTACAAGGAAGGATCACTTCCCACTGCCATTCATCGATCAGATGCTGGAGAGGCTGGCAAGTCACCCATACTACTGTTTCCTTGATGGGTACTCAGGCTTTTTGCAGATCCCGATACATCCAGACGATCAGGAGAAGACGACATTTACATGTCCTTACAGCACATTCGCTTATAGAAGAATGCCATTTGGATTATGTACCGCTCCAGCCACTTTCCAGAGGTGTATGATGTCGATCTTCTCAGACATGATTGAGGATTTTATGGAAGTATTCATGGATGACTTTTCGGTTTACGGATCTTCATTCAAGGGCTGTCTAGATAACTTGTGCAAGGACTACAGAGGTGTGAGGAGAAACATCTGGTCCTGAATTGGGAGAAGTGTCATTTTATGGTTCAAGAGGGCATTGTTTTGGGGCACAAAGTTTCTAAGGCTGGGATCGAAGTTGACAAAGTTTCCTTGGTCATGCCGGGTTCTATCGACGATTCATCAAAGATTTCTCCAAGCTAGCTCACCCACTAACCGCTCTTCTATGCAAGGATATCACCTTCGATTTCACACCCGAGTGTCTTGTCATATTCAAACAGATTAAGAAGGCATTGGTTAGTGCTCTTGTTGTTCAACCACCAGATTGGAACCTCCATTTTGAGATTATGTCTGACGCGAGCGACTTTGCAGTTGGGTCAGTTCTGGGTCAGAGGAAGGACAAGAAGCTCCATATCATTTACTATGCCAGCAGAACGTTGGATGATGCTCAGAAGAACTACAGCACTATAGAGAAGGAGCTACTCGCAGTTGTTTTCTCTTTTGAGAAATTTTGCTCCTATCTTATTGGGAGTAAGGTGACAGTTCCCACTGATCATGCTGCTCTCAAATATCTGCTGCAGAACAAGGATCTCAAGTCTCGCCTATGTCACTGGGTTATTTTGCTCCAAGGCTTTGATATTGAAGTTAAAGACAAGAAGGGTGTGGAGAATGGAGTTGCTGACCACCTCTCGAGAATGAGGATCGATGAAACCGTGCCAATTAATGATTCCCTACCTGAAGAGAAGATTTATTTCATTGAGACTGAGATTCAACGTATTCCTGTCGAGAATCTGCAAGAACTGACCCTCAGTTTTGATCGATACTTGATGTGATCATGACCAGCTCAATGACTAAGGAGGATGAAGCACAAACTGATCCGGAACTTGTACCCGAGGAAGCTAAGGAAGAAACCGAAGAAGACTTAAGCATTCCACCCGGAGTGATGACAAGGTCCAAGACTAAGAAGTTCCATCAAGCTTTCCACAAGCTATTGACGTCTATCCAGGGCAATCTTGAGTTTGCTAATCCTATCACACTGGTTGTGATACAAGCAACTTAAGAATTCGACAAGGGAGGTGTTGTGACTTGCACTCTTTTTCCCTTGGGTTTGGTTTTGTCCCATTTGGGTTTTCCAGCCAAGGTTTTTAATGAGGCTTGTTCACAACACTTGAATAAAAGGCCCCTTGTTGAAATCTAGCCCATGCTTCTCTTCTCTTTTGAAAAACAAGGAGGAGCCTTCTTTTCTTATTCAAACTTGTTTAAAATAATGTTGTTATGTTTTTCTAGGTGTGTTGTTATTCCCTAGTATTTTCAAACTCTATATGTATTCCCTCATGTCATCTCTGTCATTTTATCAAACATCTTTTTATCAAAAACATTCCCTAAAACTTTGTTTGATCAAACACTTGCTTAGTGTATTCGGATTTTCATCCTTGCACAATAGCGAGCTCTTGTCTAAGGCATTCAGATCTTAGCATCCTTGTCTAAGCCAAGCTATCATCGTTCATCTTCCATTTTTGCTCGTTCGTTTTCATTCATTCGTCCATCCTCACCATTCGCCATCGTTCGTTCATCATTCACCATCGTCCGATCTCCGACACCGACCGTTCGTCCGTTCATCCGTTCGTTCGCTTGTTCGATCATCTCCACCGTTCGTGATCTATCACTCCATCAATCCACGAATCTATCCCACACCTTTGGAGCCATCCCAAGACGTTCATACTTCCGCAAATCTATCCATTCGGTGACTCCAAGCCATTCCACAACCGAAAACACACAAACTCCACAAAATCATCCTAGGGCAGTTCGATCCTTTCCATAAGGATCACATCAATACTCATCCAGTATCGGTCGATACCTTCACAAGATCATGAAATCACCCCGAGTCTAGAACCTCGGTATCGATCGACACCCATCCAATGTCGGTCGACACTCGCTACCTGCCGAAGCTGTTTCGGCTACGGGTAACTCTTATGCTAAGGAATTTCTAGCTGCTGTGACTACTCCTGCTCGACCATGGTATGCCGACATAGCCAATTATCTTGCTGCAGAGGATGAGCCAAAGCATCTCAAGAAGTATGAAAGGAAGAAATTTATGCGTGATGCCAGAAGGTTCTTTCTGGATGAACTTTACTTGGACAAGCACTGTTCTGATGGGATGTACAAAAGATGTATCGCCGAGACTAAGGTACCAGAGGTGTTGTATCACTGTCATGGGTCTGAGTATGCTGGGAACTTCGCTACTTTCAAGACGGTCTCCAAGGTTCTTCAGGCAGGTTTTTGGTGGCCTAAGATGTTAAAGGACGCTCATGCTTTTATCTCACATTGCGATGTCTGCCAAAGGAGAGGGAAGATCAGTAAGCGACATGAGATGCCACAGAACTTCCTCCTCGAGGTTGAAGTTTTTGACTATTAGGGCATCGATTTTATGGGACCTTTTCCTCCGTTATGGCAGAGTAAATACATCTTGGTTGCTATGGACTATGTCTCCAAGGGGTAAAAGCTATTACTAGTCCAACCAATGACTCTTCAGTGGTCCTGAAACTGTTCAAGACCATTATCTTCCCTCGATTTGGAGTACCTCGGATCGTTATAAGTGATAGTGGCACTCACTTTATGAATAAGGTTTTCGAAAAGCTGCTGAAGAAATATGGTGTGTATCATCGCGTAGCTACTCCTTATCACCCTTAGACGAGCGGACAAGTTGAGGTCTCTAACAGGCAAATTAAAGAGATTCAGGAGAAGACGGTTGGCAGTACACGGAAGGATGCCGACTTAGTTCCATGATGTCCAGGTCTTTTGGGGACACATCGGTCTTGGAGCCTACTACTCCAAGACCACCACGCAGATGGACGTTCGCCACCCTACGCTCTGCTGCATCGTCCGCATACTGAGCAACACCCTCCTTTGCAAGATGGAGCCAAACAAGATGCAGATCTCTGAGCTGATTCTCATATACAAGGCCATCAGTGCCCTCATTCCGGAGGATCGATATGAGTGGCCCGAGTTGAACCTCGCGGTCAACAGTGGCGCCATCTTTGCACACCACTTGGTCTCTCTGAAGACCAAACCTTTCTCGGGACGCAACTACGCCATTGCGCGGAAGACCAACTCAGTCGGCAGCCTCCTCACTCCTATCTTCGAGCACATTGGCATCTCCACTTCAGAGTGCTCGATTGTCACAGCTCGCTCACTTATGGATGAGCAGCATTTGCAGCACATGNATAGGAGGAATGCTTAATCATTTTTGGAAGCAATCAGACCTCTTGGATCAGGATGGAGAAGGTGTCATTCAAACCTCATTGGTTTTGATACAAGTCCAAGAAAATTAACAAATGGGTAAGTGATCCATTTGTACTATTTTTCCCTTATCTTTGGTTTTGTCCCGATGGGTTTTCCAAAGTAAGATTTTTAATGAGGCATTTGGATTACTTTTAAATCACCCATTTTGTTGATTCCAGCCCAGCCCAAAAGGAGAATTCGAATTTTAGAAGGGAAAGAGTTATTTTTCAAGTTCAAACTCTGTTTTTAATTCTGTTTGTTTCCAAGGCAGTCTTGGGTGTGTTTCCAAGGCAGTCTTGGGTGTGTTTCCAAGACTTGTCTTCTTCTTTTCCTTTATATTTTTGTCCTCCCCTTTGTAAACACGTATCAAACATCTTTTTATCAAAAACAGCTTACAAAACTTGTTTGATCAAACACTTGCTTAGTGTATTCGTATTTTTATCCTTGCACGAAAGTAAGCTCTTGTCTAAGGCAATCGGATCTTGTATCCTTGTCTAAGCCAAGCTATCATCGTTCATCTTCCACTTTCGCTTGTTCGTTTTAATTCACTCGTCCATCCTCACCATTCACCATCATTCGTTCCTTGTTCGTATCACTAGTTTGCCGTTCGAACAATTCCTTCACCATCCAATCGATCACCTTCACGTTCGTCCATCCGATCCGATCATTCGTTCGTTGGATCATTCATTTTCACCGTTCGTGTTCCATCGTTCAATCCTTCCACAGATCAAACCCGGACCTTTGGAGCCATCCCAAGACGTTCATACTTCCGCAAACCAATCCATTTGGTGACTCCAAGCCATTCCACATCCGAAAACACACAAACTCCACAAAGTCAACCTAGGGCAGTTCGATCAATTCCATAAGGATCACATCAAGTGGTATCAGAGCAAGCTTTGTGACCAGGTTGTGTTATTCCAATTCGATTATCTCTTCACAGTTCATGTTTCATTTTGTCTTTTGGAATTCTACACAATTTGTGACTTTTCGAATAATCTGTTAGAAACTTGTTATTTACGGTTTCTATTTCTTTGATTCAACTTGTTATGTTTGCTGAATTGTTTTTGAATTTCCAGTGAACAAGTAACTCGTTTAAGTGATTGAATATTTTAGGTACAATGGTAGATTCGAGCCATGAAGAAGATGAACCAGCAAATCCTAATGGAGAAGCCAACAATCTGAATCAACTTTTGTTAGATGCTCTCACAGCTAGGCTGACTACAATCATGGATCAAAGGCTTGAAAATTTTACGGCTGAGGTTGTTTATTTAGAGCAAGAAAGATCCAGAAGAAGCCGAAATCATTCAGCAACAGAAGACTATGGACTCGAAGCAGCCAGAGAAGAACTTGAGCCTGAACCACCAGATTTTGTTTGATACAATCTAAGCCAGCATAAGAGTTATGGAGAATAAGATGCAGGACGTGGAGAGCTTAATCTCAAGCAATCAAACAACACAAGGAGCTTAACATGGAGCAGACCACATCAAACTTCTCATTTTCCCAAATCAATGGTTCATTTTAATTATTATTATCAAACTGTTAATGATTTTCAACTCTATACATTTTCAGGAAAAAGAAACTATCTAGAGTGGGAAAGAAACATGGATGATTGGTTTTACTACAACTGCATCCGGAAGGAGAAAAGATTAGCTTATGCAATTGGCCAGCTCACAGGAGAAGCGTATAAGTGGTGGTTGCGAGAAAAAGAAGATCACATGTTTTACAAGGAACCAACTATTATTACTTGGAAAAATCTGAAGGAGCTTCTAAGGGATAAATATGCACCAAAGACTAGGAACAAAGGCCCAAGAAAGAAACTCCTATCAACAATCGATTCAAGAGGTGAGAAATCAGTGACCAAGGCAACTGATCAGGGCAAAGAAACCAACAACAACAAAAATCCCATTTTGGTGGAAGCGATTATGGCTCAGATAGAACAAATCATGAACAACAAAATTGATGCATTTCGTCAAAATCTTCAACAAAACTCAAATAAAGTGCAGAACAGAGCATGAAAAAGCAGGGAACAAGAGAAGCATGTGGACATGGATTTGGACATACAAAAGAAGCTTGTAGAGCAAAAAGAAGAGCTAGACTTGATCAAAAATCAGAGGCAAATCTCAAAACCTGAGATCAATAACTCTAGTAATGCAGAACCAACTAAGGTAAGTGATCTACTGAACCAATCTGTTATCAATAGTTCTCATGACGTGATAACACTCTTGTCTTGTCCAAAAGAAGATGAAAAAGGTATAGGTGAAAAGGAGAAACGCCCAACAATACATATCTCATGTATTAGTCCAAATGAGGCGTATAAGCAACTTGCACTTAAACCACGTTCATCACCGGATCATACTTCAAGAGGAATAATTATCACAGCTGAATCTATGCAACACATCTTGTTTGGTACCACAATAAGTGAAGCTCATAACCTGATTCAATATTGGCAAAATTTCATAACAGGTCATAGTTTCAATTACTCTATTTTTAAATCCTATACTTCAAATATAATGCACTTGATATGTCCCATGAGTGTTAAGAAAAGAGCAGGAGCTATGGAGAAACATAAGTATTTAGGAGAGGTAATATCAAAGAGAAGCACATTTGAGGTTCAACTCATAAGCCAGGATAAGTTGAGAGGAGCTAAAGGTGAACTGAATACTTTGGCAATCAAAGAAAAGCCACCAGATTTGCATCACTCTCAATCCATTTGCAAAAGTCCGCAACCCCATGATGGAATTGGAGATTTCAGTGGAGGCAATGCAACAATGATTCAAAGAATAAGAGAAGAACTCACATGTTCTTTTCAAATCAAGGAGAACCCACCAGATATATGCAGCAAACTTCAAAGCAACAAACTCGAGTAATTATCTAGACTCCCAACAACGAATGAAGCCTAACTTGCTTTCATCTTGGTACAAGTCAAACTGTTTTGAACCCAGACTTTTTGAAAGGAGATCATAATGATGTTGTCACAAAAACCAATCCACTTCAAAAATCCAGAACCTGAGATTAGGAGTGCCAAAACGTCATATTACAAGGCTAGGAAATAAGGACTGTTGAAGACATCAATACAAGCTTAACTAGAACCACAACAATTCTAGCTTCAGATCAGAAACACTGCCAAAGGATACTTTGCATTCTTACAACTTAAATCAACAAATCAGGAGCATGGAAAAGTAACAAAACTTCAATGTTCAAAGATGAACACACACATGCTTCCTTATGCTCAACCAAAATACAACTCCAGCCAAGGTGAGATTTTAAACCTGCTACACAATCTTGGTATACATTTTCTTGTTTTGATTGCAGGTCATGAGAAATACAAAGTAGAAGATTAACTTAGATACCATCACCCAGAAGAGTTCGTTACAACCTCTATCATGCTCTACACCATGAATGGATGCCAACAATCATAATACGAGCCAGAGACAAAGAACTTGAACTTGCTAAGGGTAAGTATCTACATTCTTGAAGATCCTTTTATCAATGATCACACAGATATGATTCGCTGTCTTTGTCAAAAGAGCCAAATACAGGTTTTAGAGTAGCCTTGAAACGTAAAAGAAGAACCAAAAGAGAGAGGAAGACAAACGATTCAAGCCACCTGATCAGGACCAGGATAAACACCAAGACATTAGTTGCTTTAGTGACAAGAAGCACCACCAGATGCAACATACAAGACCAAGTTTATGAACAACAAGCTAACAAGGGCAGAAAGAAGTGATCATTAAGGAAGGAGATTTGGTTTGGGTACACTTGCGAAAAGAGAGGTTTCCTAATGAAAGAAAATCCAAACTGATGCCTCGGACTGATGGACCGTTCAAAATCATCAGAAAGATCAACAATAATGCATATCAATTGGATCTCAAGGAAGTACACTGTGAGTCCTAGTTTCAATATTACTGACTTGCTTCCTTATTTTGCAGATGAGCCAGATTTGAGGTTAAATCCTTTTCAAGTGGGAGAGGATGATGTGATCATGACCAGCTCAATAACTAAGGAGGAGGAAGCACAAACTGTACCGGAACTTGTACCTGAGGAAGCTAAGGAAGAATCCGAAGAAGACTTAAGCATTCCACCCGGAGTGATGACAAGGTCCAAGACTAAGAAGTTCCATCAAGCTTTCCACAAGCTACTATCATCTATCCAGGGCAATCTTGAGTTTGCTAATCCACCCACACTGGTTGTGATACAGAGCGACTTAAGAAATTCAACAAGGGAGGTGTTGTGACTTGCACTCTTTTTCCCTTGGGTTTGGTTTTGTCCAATTGGATTTTCCAACCAAGGTTTTTAATGAGGCTTGTTCACAACACTTTGATAAAAAGGCCCCTTGTTGAAATCCAGCCCATACTTCTTCTTTTGAAAACAAGGAGGAGCCTTCTTTTCTTATTCAAACTTATTATTAATTATGTTGTTATTTCCTAGGTGTGTTGTTGTTATTTCCTAGTATTTTCAAACTCTATATGTATTCCCTCATGTCATCTCTTTCATTTTATCAAACATCTTTTTATCAAAAACAGTCTATGAAACTTTGTTTGATCAAACACTTGCTTAGTGTATTCGGATTTTCATCCTTGCACAATAGCGAGCTCTTGTCTAAGACATTCAAATCTTGTATCCTTGTCTAAGCCAAGCTATCATCGTTCATCTTCCATTTTTGCTCGTTCGTTTTCATCAAAACGTCCATCTTCATCATTCACCAACGTTCGTTCATCATTCACCAACGTTCGTTCATCGTTCACCACCGTCCGATCTTCGACACCGTCCGTTCGTCCGTTCGTTCGCTTGTCCGTTCACCTCCACCGTTCGTGACCTATCACTTCATCATCCTAGGGCAGTTCGATCCTTTCCATTCGGTGACTCAAAACCATTCTACTTCCGAAAACACACAAACTCCACAAAGTCATCCTAGGGCAGTTCGATCCTTTCCATTAGGATCACATCACCTACACATACGAGCGGGTTCTACAAACGGCAGTTCCTAAAAACTTTCATAGCGGTTATTGTGGAGTGTATTGCCTGAAGTACATCGAGTGTCATGCGCTTGGCATACCATTTCCTCCAAACCTCTTGTGTGATAAGAACATCAAGTTCATAAGGGAGAAACTGGCTATAGAAATATACGATGAACTCGGCATAACGAGGACTGAGAAGCGCGGTTACGAAGGTTTGGACTTATACGACGAACGCTGAGCTTCTCTTTTAACCGTATATTTTGAAATCTTGTATATAATTTGCCTTTTTCGGCTGCTATTGCGGGAATGTTTTTTTTCACCCAATGGAACAAGCCAAGAAGTTATTGTAATATTATTAAATTAGTTTGTCATATATGATAGTTCAATAAAATACAACCACAAAAATACGAAAAAAACAGGTCATAATTATATAAGTAAAAGTTTGAATAGGAGACTTCAAATGCAGACTTCGCGTGGAGACTTCATATGAGAACCCAAACGACTAATAAGAGACTTCTAGTAGAGACTTAACGAGTAGACTTCATCTGGAGACTTCGTCTGCGTACTGAACACACAATTAGAGACTTCTCTAAGAGACTTCAAGCGCAGACTTCTAGTAGAGATTTCATCTTTGTATTGAACACCCAATTAGAGACTTCTCTAGGAGACTTCAAGCGCAAACTTCTACTGGAGACTTCATCTTCGTATTGAACACCCAATTAGAGACTTCTCCGGGAGACTTCAAGAGTAGACTTCTATTTTGGTTCGCAGTAAATAAAGCCACTATTCTCGATAAGAAGCACGCAAAACGAAGTGGACCTTCGTGAAACTTCGCTTCTTATCATTATTACTCCCTTCAAAACACGCACCCCTTATGAGAGAGGGGTTTTTAGAGTGACTATTCATTATCCGCCAGAGTACCCGCTGAAACCCCTACATGTAAGTTTTTATCATATTCCAGTTACACAAATGGAACTTAGGGAACGAACGCATGTTTAACAGTTAATAAAACACATAGGGACAATTAATAATAGAATAAGTCCTTTTCATGTAATTGGAAATTCCTTAAATATCGTTGCGGTTCATATTGTTAATGTAGGTTGGTTTCAACACCGCGATCTACCACCCTAATGTGGATCGCAGGAGTATCCTCTTGAAGATGCTTTTACCTGATCACTGGAGCCCCGTAAACAACATAACCAAAGTATTAGAGGCTCTTGTGAAGATGTTGACTGAGCCAGAGTTGGGTGAAGGAGATAAGTTTGTGGAATACATTGCTCAAGTCTACATAACAGATCGGGATCGTTTCAATGAGAAGGCATGAGAAATGTCTGAATCTTTTGCAGTAGGATCAAAATCAAAGAGCACATGATCCTTTTAATTTCTAGGAAACGGAGAGGGGGGGGGTTTATGTTAATTATATTTTTTAACCTTTAATTTATTTATTTTGATTTCTTTTGAAACGGATTAGAACTTTATTTCTTTAGTTTAATGTTAATTATCTTTAATTTCTCTTATTATATTAATTATCTTTCACAACCTTTAATTTCTTTAATTTTAATTTCTCTTAATATTATTATGTTAATTATTTCTAATTTCTCCTATTATTATTGGAACCTTGATTTTGTTAAATTAAATACAAAGTTCGAAAACCGCAAAAATACAAAAAGAACTGGTCATAACTATATAAGTAAAAGTTTAAAAAGGAGAATTTAAAAGTAGACTTCTCGTGGAGACTTCATATGGGAACCTAAACAACTAGTCAGAGACTTCACGAGTAGACTTCACCTAGAGACTTCATCTTTGTACTAAACACCCAATTAGAGACTTCTCCAGGAGACTTCCAGCGCAGACTTCCAGCGCAGACTTCTACTAGAGACTCCAGCTGTGTACTGAACCCCTAGTTTAAGACTTATATGGGAGACTTCATGTACATACAAGAGACTTCATCTGCGTCGTGAACTCCTAGTTAAAGACTTCTACATGAGACTTAAAGTATAGACTTCTACTGGAGACTCCGTCTGCATCCTGAACTCCTAGTTGAAGACTTCTACGGGAGACTTCAAGTACAGACTTCTACTAGAGACTTCATATGCGTCCTAAACTCCTAGTTAAAGACTTATGTGGGAGACTTCAAGAGCAGACTTCTACTTTCCCTCAACTTTGAAACTCTACGTAACATAGAAAAACATAGTCCCCTCAAAAAAGCCCTGAGCCATATAAATATACATTTATGGAATCACAAACAATGATTTTAACTTACACAGTTATCACGAGAATGTCCAGATTGCCTGCATTTTGAACAACTATATTGCTTGTGAGCCTTTCGGTGGTTTTGGCGTAGTCTTTCTTGCGATTTCAAGCTACGTTTGCCAACTTGACTTCTTATGCCTTCTAGGAGGACGCTAAATTAGTGGAGAGAAAACCTTGACAAACTCAGGCTCTTTGATATCGACGGTTTTGGGGAAAATGTTGTTTGCGTAAGTCGAATACAAATATTCCTTTGTGTATGACAGACATACGAGGGCGGCAACATAGCAGCAACAATAACATGCGAGCAACGTATTTTCTCAACATCATACACACCACATCCATATATTCGATGTTGGAAATCAACAATACAATCTCTATGTCTTCCCGTCACGTGAAATTGTCAACCGTCTATGCGTTCAACAGTCATCTGGTCAGCATGATGCTTACAAATAGTTAGCAAATATTCAACTCCCTTGCTATGTTTTGTTGTGAGACTCATAACGTCTTCTCGCCTTTTAAAAAACCATTTTCCTAGCTTCTTTCGTATGAATTCCAAAAGAAAGGGTATGGGAAATCCTCGAGCTGGCTTAAGTGCGGAGTTTATCGATTCAGCAATGTTGCTCGTTTGTGTGTGTAATCGTTCTCATGGAAAGTGAACGTGGGCCCATAGTTTCACATCTGCGTTCTCCAAGTAAGCTGCAAGCTCGGGCTTTGTCTCACGTAAGGCGTCCATGTATAAATCATAATGAGTATATGCATATGCAGCGCCTCTCACCAAGTACATAAGATGATTTCCCTTGTACGTCGTGATTATGTTATTATGAACGTGATAATAACATATCCCTCTTGTTGCCCATGGCATAATAGTTTCAATGGCATTCTTAATCAAGGCGTGCCTGTCGGACACTTTGACCAAAGGAAATTGATCGGAGACACATCCACTCAACTTGGTGAAAAACCATTGCCATGATTCATCATTTTCAGAGTCTACAATAGTAAAAGCTAACGGGAATTCCTGGCCGCAAGCCACTAGCATAACACCACCATACTTCCCCGGTAGATGACACCCATCCACCACCATAACTCTTCTCAGAAACTGAAAAACCGGTAATAAAGGCTCCAAGAGCCATAAACAGATATTTGAATATGTTTTGATCATCAACAATAAGATCAGTGACGGTTCCGAGATTGGCTAGCCGGATACGATAGAGATAAGACGGCAGCTGCTCATATCCATCTTCTGCTGTTCCCCTCACCAATTGTTGTGCAAATATTAAAGCTCTATAGGAAGAGGTATAATTCATATGCATACCATATTTATTCTTCATTGCAAATCAAATCATCTTCGGCGTTACTCCATCGATTGTTCTCCATTCATCATAAAATAATTTAGCAATATATCTCGGAGCATGACGTTTTGATATGCTCAAATATAATACCCTAAAGAATCTAAGCAGTAGCTGTAGTATTCTAGGGGTCGAACCACAAAGACTCAAGATGTTCACTCAATAAATTTCAGAATATGAATTAAGCTAAGCGAAATGAATGTAATCAAGAATAACAAAACAATTAAAACAGAGTAGTAAATCAGTGGGGAAAACGCTAGGCTTAGGGAAATTTCAGGCAAATCAGAATTGTCAATCAAATCAAATGTCAGGAATAAAATAAGCTCCGCTCTTGAACTTGAAACACAGATGTAAAGTAAACCAACAGTCGTTGCGAAGACTATCTATGCCTAAACCTAGAATTCCAAATTTCTTTGCAAATTCTATAAATTCAAACAAGCATTAACGATCAAGTTCAATTGTTCACAAAATCCTAAACCAAATTTCTTTGCGAGTATGTCTTTTGCTCACCAAACACTAGTTTAGGAAATGATCACCTTTCGTGCAAATCAATCAACTTAATATCAGATTCCTAGTTCGCGAGGCTAGAATAGAGCTTTAATCTCGAAGTCTAGGTGAAGAACTCTATAGATTTTCCTAACAATGTATCTAATTTAACAATTCAATCAAATACCTTTGATTAACCGTAAACCTAACAGGGAATCTACTCAGTACATGCCTGAACGAAACACAACATCATGAATAGAATAGATTGTCATAAATAAAATAGAAGTAAGAAAACAAAGAGGGTTCAGAAGATCCTTCTCCCAAACTCAATTGCAAGAATACTCTATCTCCCAGAATCAACTGATGTATCTTGGAGGCTGAAAAACCTAATTTCATAACTTTACCATGCTTTGGAGTTAATTAGAAAAATAATGAAAATCTTCTGTTTTCTTCTTCGGGTCTTCTGAAGAATGGGCGTTCTGACTAACGGTATCGACGCGACACCAATAATGGTATCGATCGATACTAAGGATTCTCATGCCGTGTTTCTTCCAGATGAGGTGTCGATCGACACGGCATGGGTGTTGATCGATTACTAGGTTGTGTGGGTCGACACCAGTGGACGCTGTGCTGTTGCCAGACTGGAACTGTCTTCACAAAAACTGGCATAATCCTTTTGATGCACCGTTAGAATGGCCTCAACCACTTCCAATGAACAGCTATCCATTGATCTGTCCTGTATCCAAAATGGAAGCTCAAATCCAACGGTGGGAAATTATTAACGGAACGCCAATAAACTCCAGAATGGCTCTAATATCCCAATTAATGCATCCAAACGTAGCCAAAACACTGAAAATACTCAAAAAACACTACAAAACACTAGAAGGACTCCTGAAAACAAGGACCTATATCAGGCTAAAACGGGTAAAAACCATGAATTATTCAAACTCCCCCATGACTTAGCCTTTGCTTGCCCTCAAGTGCAAACAAAAAGACTAAACTAGAGAAAAAGTTTGAAAAACGACGTGAGACTCATCTGTTCTTGAAACATCGCAATGACAACATTTCCCAAGCTTTCCTAGTATCTACCCTAATCAGGTTTCAGATCTAAACCACCATGTCTTCTCCGGTAGACATTTGCAGCTTCCCAGATCCCACAGCATT
This sequence comes from Crucihimalaya himalaica, assembly GCA_004349715.1. Classification (NCBI taxonomy): domain Eukaryota; kingdom Viridiplantae; phylum Streptophyta; class Magnoliopsida; order Brassicales; family Brassicaceae; genus Crucihimalaya; species Crucihimalaya himalaica. Next base: position 28,490 of record SMJT01000040.1, on the reverse strand, counting down.
ATCTTCACAGCATCAAACATACTGAATCCTTCATTGTCGTTTCCATCACTGTTGCTGATGTTCAGGAACTTCAAGATTCTTCCTCAATGCAATATCATGATTGAACCAAGGAACGCACCCAAAGTTTCATACTTTTGGTATTATTTTCCTGCTCCCCAGACTTATCTCTGTATTATTCCTGATTTTGGATTAGTTCACATATACATAATTCAATGGTTTGAGACGGCGAGTATTAGATTGGTAATTGCCATCGATCCCCGGTTACCCTCTCAAAGTATCAAAGGTCTTAGGCGAATAACGGAGTCTTCGGGAGAATGTTCCTATCCTCGTTTCAGACCTTTTGTGTGATCATTCTTATCCAAGTAGAAAAGTGGGATTCTGGAAATGTTCTAAGCCCTACTCGGCAGAAATCTCTCATCTTTTTTAATGCATTTTCTGTATCAACGTGTGGTCAAGGGAGAGGTATACCATAATTTTTCAAACACATGGTTTCCTTTGTCAGATATAGGAATAAAATAAAGAATCAAGTGAAACCAAACCTCAGAAAGAAGTGCAAAACTGGGCCTCAATGATTTAGAAGAATACTGCTGGAGAACATGGGTGGCTTCAAGTTAACTGGTCAGTCTTTGGATTTTCATTTAGTCGATTCTAGAGGATTCTGTAACGACTGGTTTCTTAAAACGGAAAGTCAGAGCAATGGGTTCAAGGCAAAAGTTTCATAAATCTCATAACAGGGTTTGACTCAAAATAAATTGACTCTAAGAAAAACAAACACAATGTCAGCGTACTACTCTCCCAGACTAAACAACACTGTCCCCAGTGTATCCGTAGTCTAGATTTGGTAAGAGGAAATCAGAAGGAACAGGACTTGGAATGAATGAAACGTAATAGAAGATTACCCGTTCGTGTAAGTGAATCAGTATCGACCAGAATACATAGCCTGGTATCGAGCGATACAGGTGTTTGTCGGATCAGAGGCTCCTTTCCATGGATGTGGTATCGGATCGACACTTGACTGGTGTCGATTCGATACTACTTGTCTGGACTGTTTCTTACGTGCAGACTACAAGACACAAAATCAAGATAGTAAAATTGAAATTAAATCTTATATATCAGACTCACTAGTGGGTGGCCTCCCACTAAGTCGCTTGTTTAATGTCAATTAGCTTGAACCGTGTCAGGGCTCAGGCTCGGGTTAGTTCCAGAGAGACAGTGAATGCATCTGTGACAAACGTTCTCATCCAAGGTGGTGTGTAAGCATTATCTGCATGTGGTCTACCAGGAATTGAGTGGAAATCACATCAGTGGCCACGGATGGAAGCATTGGGTGGGTATAAACTTTTGTTTTCCTGCACAGTCATCAAAAGAAACACAAGCGTCAACGAGAATCTCCCGGCTTGCCCCTTTTAAAAGTGTTGTAAAAAAATAGATGGGAAACGTATGATTGATGACATTAGGTGTGTTTGGAATTAGAAAAAGAAGAGTGCGTACCTTTTGCCTTTCTTCGGGTGTCTGGTGGGTGAGAGTGGAAGTTTTTGGCTTGGAATCAGATGGAGGGCACTAATGCCTGCGTACGACCGATAAAGGGTCTGAAACTGGAATTTCAACCACTTTTTCTGTAGTTTAGCTCTGCATCCTTGCTCATTGTAAAAACCATCATTTTCCAGCATTAATCTGGAAGTTCTTCCTCGAGGCCTAGTTACTGAGAAAGACACTAACTCCTCACTTCCTTATTAATCCTTAAGCTACGATTAGTAGCATTCCAACACCTTGACATACCCACAGTAATATCTATCTGATAAGCTCTGTGTTTGGGTCCTTATCAATCGGACAATCTCTAACAGAAAAATGTCTGTCCATCAATGGTAGATCTCCTCTCAGCTTGTCCATGTTAAAACTCACTGACTTCATCACCCAAATCAAGCTCTATCTGTACCTTTCCTCATTCATCAATGATGGCAATCGAGCTTGTTGCCTAAATAATGATCTTTCCCAAAATAAGAGGATCCTGAGGTTCTTCAACATATTCCAAAACCACAAAGTCTGCGGGAATCATACAGCCTTCGATCATTAGTGGAACATCTTCTAAGATACCTTCGGGAAATCTTTTAGATATATCAGCTAAGATGAGAGAGATCTTTGTTGGAGCGAAATCGGTCATCTCAAGGCTTTCAGCTACAGAGAGAGGCATCAAGTTAATGCTAGAGCCAAGATCACAGAGAGAATGAGGGAACCTTTTAGTTGAGATGGAACAGTCTAGTACAAAGCTTCCTGGATCAGGTAGCTTCTCTGGAATCCTACTCTGAATCATAGCACTGACATGTTCAGAGATTTTCACCTTCTTCTCTTTCCTTGAAACTGTCTTTTTCAGGAGGATTTCACTGATGTCCTTTGTGAGCAGTGCTGCTTCCTCAGGACTCACACAATTGGTAACCATCCTCTTAGCATACCTCCTGAGAGCTGGTGAAGTCTTGATAGCATCGACAACAAGAAGCTCAACAATCAACTTTTCTATCAGTGCTTTGCATCTGCAGTCTTCCTCTTCTTTCTTTGTCTTCCTAGAAGGTCGAGGGAAAAGTAGCTTGGGCACGTAGACTCTTTCCTCGACAATCTTGGGTGTTTTTGAAATTTTTAGCTCAGTCTACAGGGGGTGTCGATAGACACCAGACTAGTGTTGATCGACACTGCTCATCTGTGTCGTTTCTGCCTCAGTCTGAGAGGAGTGTCGATCGATACCAGATTGGTGTCGATCGACACTGGTAGTGGTGTCGCTCGATGAAAGTATATGCACTGGTGTCGATCGACACTGGGTTGGTGTCGGTCGACACTGATGTATCAGGTTCAAAATCACCTCCTGTGGTGATTGCATTGACGCGTTCATTGTGTGCATGAATCATCTTTCCCTTGACAGCTGTTGATGTCTGAGTATATTGAGTTTCCAGCATCTTCTGATGAATGCTAAGAGCTTCAATCTTTCTATTCAGATCGGTGTACATGGCGTCCATCTTCCCATTAAAATCAACAGTCATCTTCTGCTGTCCCTCAAGGATATGTTTAAGCATGGATTCAACCTTGCTCTCCTGAGTCTTAGGCGGCAGAGTCTGGTAAGATAAACTCCCGTAGGCGCTGCTTTGCATCGGTTTCTGTAGATACTGATTTGTTTCAAAAGCAACTGGTTTGTTGTTCTGCTGGTATTGAAATTTCTGACCTTGAAAACCAGCACCACTAATGTAGTTAACGTCTTCCACTTCATCTTTTTCAAAATTCCTGACCTTATTAGCAAAGTGTACAACCTTTTTCGTCTTACCCATCAGGAGATTGTGCACTGAATCCAACTTGGCTTGAACCTCAGCAATCTGCGATCCATCCAAATTCTCAGCCTGCTTCTTCCGCTCAAAGTCTGCATTCTTGGTGCTATTGCTAGACGCCAAGTTCTCAATCAGCACATAAGCATCCTCGGGATATCTTGTGTTGAAATTACCATTGCTCGCAGCATCTAAGGCCATCTGATACCTCCAGTCAACCCCTCTGAAGAAGATACCCAACAACTGAACCTGTGTGAATCCGTGATGTGGACAGTCTCTCTGATAAGATCTGAATCTCACCCAAGCAGCCTTAAACGCCTCTCTTGCTCCCTGAGAAAATTGGGAGATCTTGTTCCTCAACTCTTCGGATCTCGCATCATCATAGAAATTGTTCAGGAACGCATTCTTAGTCTCCTCCCAAGTAGTTAGAGATCCTGGAGGCACCTGCTTTAACCAGTAAGCTGCATCTCCACCAAGAGAGTATGGGAAGAGCTTACAGAAGAGGAACTCATTGGGCACTCCATTGTACTGGATACTGGTGACCAAATCTTCGAACCTCTCGATATGATCCATGGGATGCTCATGAGAAAGACCATGAAAAAGGTGTTGGCCTACAAGAGTGTAGTATGCCGGCTTCAGCTCAAAGTCGTTTCTATAAAAAGTAGGAATACGAATCGCAGACCGATTTGCATAGAACTGGTCTGGTCTGTTGTATTCCCCAAGTGTTCTGGCGCGATTAATCAGAGCATTCCCAAAATTCCCACGCACAGCTGGTGGGATAATCTCATTAGCTACCGGTGCAGGGGCAACAACGTTTCCTTCTGCATCAAGCCTCTGTCCTTGCTCGTCACACAGGTGACCTTCCTGATCTCTCAAAACTCCAGCTTCATCGCGAGCGAGCACAATCGGATTGTTCATCTCTCCTTGTTTCTTTTGATTTCTGATCGTGCGCTCTAAATCAGCTAGCTCCTTGTTAGATAGATTGGTCAGCTGCTTGTTCTTGCTTCTTCTGGTCTCACGATGTTGCATACACCTGAATTAGAGAAATCAAATCCCGTAAGTAACAGGAATTAAAACAAGTATTCGATCGATGCCCGACAACTTAGTCGAAATTCTAAACCGAAATCTAATGGTGAAATTAGAGTCCCCGGCAACGGCGCCAAAATTTGATATGCTCAAATATAATACCCTAAAGTATCTAAGCAGTAGCTGTAGTATTCTAGGGGTCGAACCACAAAGACTCAAGATGTTCACTCAATAAATTTCAGAATATGAATTAAGCTAAGCGAAATGAATGTAATCAAGTATAACAAAACAATTAAAACAGAGTAGTAAATCAGTGGGGAAAACGCTAGGCTTAGGGAAATTTCAGGCAAATCAGAATTGTCAATCAAATCAAATGTCAGGAATAAAATAAGCTCCGCTCTTGAACTTG
>SMJT01000040.1:3403-17633 GCA_004349715.1 Crucihimalaya himalaica | reverse complement strand
GGCCCAGACGTAGCGTCCATTGACGTGAACTGGGTTAACAAAGTCTTGTTTTCTGCTCTGTTTATTTTGGTCTGCTGTGTGTTGGTTTCCATCTCTATTAGCTTCTATTTTTCTAACTTCTGAATCTGTGTTGTGTGTGTTGGTTCTGTGCTCTAAGAAAGTCAACACCTTTGAGTTCAAAGCCTAACATATTGGTATCAGAGATGTGGTTCAACGTTTGTGGTTCAGTAAGGTTCTTACAAGCAACAGAATCATGTCTTCAGCAAGGATTGAAGTTGAGAAATTGATGGATGAGGTGATTATGCACTATGGAAAGAAAAGCTGATTGCTCATCTAGAGATACTGAGTTTGAGTGAAGCCTTAAAGAAGACAGAGATATCGGAAGAGAAAAATCTCTGAGTTGTCAGAAGAAACGGATGATGGGAAAGATGCTAAGGAAAAAGATGGAGTTTTAGAAGAGAAGATGAGGAAAGCTAGAAGTACTATAATTTTGAGTGTTTCAGACCAGGTTCTAAGGAAAATTATAAAGGAGAAGACTGCTGTAGCTATGTTCAAAGCATTGGACAAACTCTATATGTCCAAAGCTTGGCCAAATCGGATCTATCTGAAACAGAAACTATACAGTTTCAAGATGTCTGAAAATCTCTCCATAGAAGGGAATATAGATGAGTTCCTGCACCTAATAGCGGATCTAGAGAACACAAAGGTTCAGGTTTCTGATGAAGACCAAGCCATTCTTTTGCTGATGTCTTTGCCAAGACAGTTTGACCAACTGAGAGATACACTGAAATATGGCTCAGGAAGAACTACTCTGTCGCTAGATGAGGTTATAGCAGCCATATATTCAAAGGAGTTGGAGTTTGGCTCTAATAAGAAGATGCAAAAAGGTCAGGCTGAAGGTCTCTATGTCAAAGAAAAAACTGAGACAAGAGGAAGAAGTGAGCAACGTGAAAAGGGAAACAAAACTAACCGTGCAAGATCCAAATCCAAGAGTAAACGAGGTTACTGGTTATGCGGTGAAGATGGCCACTTTAAGAGCTCATGTCCCAAGAGAACCAAATTTCAAAGCAAAGTTAAAAATCAAGGTAACAACAACAAAGGAGAAGGGTCATCAGGTAAAGGCCACCTAGTTGAAGCTACTAGGTTATATGTGTCTGAAGCACTGCATTTGACTTATGTAAAACTGGAAAATGAGTGGGTAATGGATACTAGTTGTAGTTATCATATGACTTACATAAGAGATTGGTTTGAGGAACTGAATGAAGATGCTGAAGGCGCTGTCAGAATGGGAAACATATAAGTTTCTAAGGTAAAAGGAGTAGGTACAGTAAGGATCAGAAATAAAAATGGAATAGATGTGCTGCTTACTGTGGTGAGATTTATTCCCGATATGGACAAAAATCTTTTATCACTCGGTACGTTTGAGAAGGCTGGGTACAAGTTTGAATCAGAAAATGGTGAGCTGAGAATCATGGCTGGGGACCAAACATTGCTACAGGGAAGAAGATGTGATACACTTTACATATTACAATGTCAAGTTACAGCTGAAGTGTCACTCTTAACTGAGAAGCATAATGATGATACAGTCCTATGGCACAGGATATTAGGCCACATGAGTCAGAAAAACATGAACATATTAGTGAAGAAAGGATTACTTGACAAGAAGAAGATCTCTACCTTTGAAACATGTGAAGACTGCATATTTGGAAGGGCCAAGAAAGTAGGGTTTCACTTGGCCCATCATGATTCAAAGGAGAGACTTGAATATGTTCACTCTGACTTATGGAGAGCTCCATCAGTGCCATTCTCACTAGGTAAATGTCAATATTTCATATCATTCATTGATGACTACACTAGGAAAGTGTGGGTGTATTTTCTGAAAACAAAAGATGAAGCATTCCAGAGATTTGAGGAATGGGTTAGCTTGGTAGAGAACCAAAGTGAGAGAAGGCTGAAAACTCTAAGAACAGAAAACGGTCTTGAGTTCTGTAACAGGCAGTTTGACAGTTACTATGAATCAAGAGGGATTCAAAGGCACAGAACTTGTGCTTATACGCCGCAACAGAACGGAGTAGCTGAGCGTATGAATAGAACAGTCATGGAGAAAGTCAGAAGCTTGTTGAGTGATTCAGGCCTACCAAAGAAATTTATGGCAGAGGCTACTCACACTGCAGTCATTCTTATAAACAAAACACCATCATCAACTCTGAATTTTGAAATCCCAGACAAGAAATGGTTTGGTAAAACTCCTGCTTACAGTTATTTGAAAATGTTTGGATGTGTTACGTTTGTGCACTCGGATGATGGTAAATTAAGTCCTAGAGCAAAAAATGGAGTTCTTGTTGGATACCCTACTGGTGTCAAAGGTTATAAGGTCTGGTTGATGGAGGAAAGGAAGTTAGTCATCAGCAAAAATGTCATTTTTCAAGAGAATGTAGTCTACAAAGATTTGGTAAAAGAAACTGAAAACATCGATGTTGAAGATAGTGATCAATCAAGATCATTCTTGGATCTAGATGTAGATGGAGAAAGAGACATCACCTCAGGTGGAGATCACGAGGAAATTCAAGAATCTCCAAGGACTGAATATTCAAACAAGGACTCTCCTACACAGTTTAATGATGACTTAGGGACTGAAGTAAATCAAACCCCTCCAAGTTATCATCTTGCAAGGGACAGGGATAGGAGAGAAATACGGGCACCAAGGAGATTTGATGATGAAGATTATTGGGCAGAAGCTCTCTACACTACAGAAGATGGTTGTACATTTGAACCTGCCGATTATAATGAAGCAAAGTTAGATTCACTGTGGGATCAGTGGAAGCTGGCAATGGACGAGGAAATGGAGTCACAAGTCAAAAATAATACTTAGACAGTGGTGACAAGGCCCAAAGGCCATATAATTATCGGTTGCAAATGGATATACTAGTATAAGCTTGGTATTCCGAGAGTTGAAGAACCGCGTTTCAAAGCTAGGCTCGTTGCTAAAGGATATGCACAGAGAGAGGGCATTGATTATCATGAGATATTTGCACCAGTTGTGAAACATGTCTCCATAAGGATTCTGCTTTTAGTGGTGACTCAAGAAGACCTTGAACTAGAGCAACTAGATGTTAAAAATACATTCCTCCATGGGGAGTTGAAGGAAAAGATCTACATGTCCCCACCCGAAGGATATGAATCAATGTTCGAACCAGATCAGGTATGCCTTCTAAACAAATCCTTGTATGGATTAAAACAGTCACCTAGGCAGTGGAATGAAAAATTTGACCACTACATGACTGAAATTGGGTTTACAAGGAGTGCTTATGACAATTGTGCATACACTAAGAGCCTTGATGATGGTTCTATGATCTACTTGCTCATTTATGTGGATGATATGCTTGTTGCTGCAAAGAAAAAGGAAACTATATCAAAGCTAAAGGAAGAGCTGAGTTTGAAGTTTGAAATGAAGGATCTAGGGGAAGCAAAACAGATCCTTGGTATGGAGATTACTCGGAACAGATTGAGCGGGACTCTAAAACTGTCACAGGAAGGATACTTGTACAAGATCCTTGAAGGATTCAACATGGAGCAGTCAAAACAAGTTATGACTCCACTAGGAGCTCATCTGAAGCTGAGGGCATGTACTAAAGAAACTCTGGCCAGGGGTGAGGAATACATGAAATCAGTGCCATACTCCAATGTTGTGGGGAGCATCATGTATGCCATGATTGGCACACGCCCTGAATTGGCTTATCCAGTTGGAATTGTTAGTCGGTTTATGAGTCAACCGATTAAAGATCATTGGCAGGGAGTAAAGTGGGTCTTAAGATACATCAAAGGCTCATTAGGAACCAGTTTATACTACAACAAAAGTTCTGATTTTAAGGTAGTAGGCTATTGTGATTCAGATTATGCCGCTGATAAGGATAGGAGAAGGTTTGTTACAGGTTTGGTGTTCACTTTGGGAGGAAACACAATCAGTTGAAAATCTGGTCTACAAAGGGTTGTGGCAGTATCAACTACTGAATCAGAATATATGGCTTTGACAGAGGCTGTGAAAAAAGTTGTGTGGTTGAAAGGTCTATTGAAGGAGTTTGGTTATGATCAGAAAAGTGTGGAAATATTTTGTGATTCACAAAGTGCTATAGCCCTCTCTAAGAACAATGTGCAGCACGAGAGGACTAAGCACATTGATGTAAACACCATTACATTCGTGACATAATTGCGAGTGGGGAAGTGGAAGTTCTGAAGATATCAACTAAGAAGAATCTTGCTGATATCTTCACAAATGTTCTGACAGTTAGCAAGTTTTAACCAGCTCTTAACTTGCTACATGTCAGGTCTGAGTAACTAACTCAGGCTCCAAGACTGGAATCTTAAAACTAGAAGCCAAGGTACTCTCTCTCTCTCTCTCTCTCTCTCTCTCTCTCTCTCTCTCTCTCTCTCTCTCTCTCTCNGATTACTGGAGTATCATTCCTCTAGTCAATATATTGATAATATACGCAACTCGTGTGTCTTTGACAAGCTGGTGATTGAATATTATATTTTAATTACCGTCTAATCGACCATTGTTTGAATATTATATTTTTCTTAAACCATTGTTTAAATTCTCTTAAATCATTAAAGCGAATTTTGGCATATATGCAGATAAGTCCACGTTTTTATAATAATATAGAGAATGTGCAGGAATGAGAAGAAAAAGGCAAAGCATAGATAGTACTTAGTAGTATACATTAAAGGTCTTTATATATTTGATTATGTCTGATTTATACTTCTTTCGTTGGGTATATAAATGTCTAATTTCTGTGTGGAATTAAGACAGTATTTGATGTTTGACATAAGTAGTTAATCGTAAATATAATTATTTTGAAAAGGAAAATAGTACTCGTATAAATCTGTCCACATAATATATATTTCGTTGGTTAAAAGATATTGATTCCGTGGTTGGAATATTGGAGAAATAAGTAATTATTGTCGGCTACCATATAGGGGATATGATGGTTTTGATTCGTCGTCGATGTTACACCAAAGCAAGTAAGCAACAATGAAAAATAAGAAGAAAATTTGTTAGACCCAAAGCATTATAATTTGGGGAAAATATATTATTCTTATTATAAATTTTATCCAAGCATTATTATATTACTTAATAGGGGCGAGAAAAAGAATAGAATAAGAAGAAAATTTGATGGGAAATGGGAGAAAATATAAGGGAATTAAGTCAAAACGGTGGTCCAAAAGCATAACGAAGGACCATTGTAAATTTGTGATTTATTGAAATCAGAAAGTTAAACACGAAATCCTAAAAAAACAAATATGAGAAAAATAGGAACAATAATTATGCTATGGTCAAAGCTAAGCAGTTGGCTATTTTAATTTAAATTTATTTAATTTTAGCTAAAACATATGGTGAAAAAGAGAGAAAGTAAAGTTTGAGGTGCAGAGGAAACTTCTTCATTTGGGTAAATACCAAATCTCCCTATAAGGTAAATAAATTATAGAAATTTGATTTTTTATGAGGAATATGCATATAAGTTTTTCTTTTTGCAGTGAACAAAGGTATGATCGAAATAATTTGATTGTTTTGTAGCAAGAGACTAATATATATGAGGATTTAAAAACTAATTTTTTTTTTCATGCAAGTTGTATATATAAAGCCTTGTGTAGATCTCTGGTACGTTGTTGATATGCAATGATTCTCTTTAAAACTATTTAATTATTTAAGATAATTATGAATGAATTGGGTCAAGAGTCAAGACTAATGTAACCAAAGTCAAATTGATTTTCGTATGATTACCACTTTTGTAGATTATATAAATATCCTTTCTAGGTCAAAGACACATGTCACCTCTCTTTTTTTTTTTAAATAAACAAATTTTATAAAGTAACAACATTCCAGCTTGTAGATTTATTCTTTTTATTTGCTAGTCTATTTGTCTAATAAGTGACGAGTACCCAACCATGCATAAACTATATATATATCAGACTATGAAAATTTGACTTTACGATATTTACGTATCATTAAACCGTCACGTATGTCACGAGGAATAGGTTTTCTTGTTATTCATTAAGAACTATGTTTAATTTATACAAGATTATCATTTAACCTAAGCTAAATACATAGGGCAAAATAAATGACGAAAATAAACAAAGAGAATATTAACATAGAATATATCGTATTAATACATAAACACTAGAATTATACTTGTTTCTTCTAGTGTAGTGTTTACATCATTAACACTATTATATCACTTAGATTATTGTAATTCTAAAACCAAACTATCAAACAAAATAAATTCAAATAGGAATTTTAACACAACTACAATGGAATATCCGGAAAACAAAAAAAAAGAAATGAAAACTTTTCTAAAGTTTTAATATTATAACTTTCTGGAATTTAGCAAAATTTATGTATAGAGAGATTATAAGTATGAGTGAATACAAAAGAGACAAAGAGAATAGATGGAAAAAGAGACTGTCATCTTTTAGAAAGCTCCAAAAAACAAAGCAGAAAAACAAAAACTTACTCTTTTTAATCCCAACCCACACCTCTCAAATCCTCTCTTCTCCTTTAGGGTTCTTCGTTTTTTTCTCTTTCTTCTCTTCTTCTTCTTCTTCTTCTTCTTCACAGAACCAAAACAAAAAAAAAAACAAACCTTTTCTTCTTTAGGGTTCTTGGGACTGCTTTAAGAGAAAATGGGTAGATGTGGTGGTGGGAGAAACGATAACGGAAACTTTACCGGCGTTAGATTTAACGGTAACGGTGGCGGTGGTGTTAGGCCTTACGTACGGTCTCCGGTTCCACGGCTTAGATGGACGCCGGATCTTCACCGTTGTTTCGTTAACGCCGTTGAGATTCTCGGTGGTCAACACAGTAAGTTTATTATCTTTTGAGAAAAAAATCAAACTTTGTGTCTTTGTTTGATTGGAATATCTTAAAGTTATGATTTTGGTTTGGATAATTCTAAAAAACATTGAGCTTTTCTCATTTTTTTTTTGTCTCATATCATCATCATCATCGTAAGGAATCAGTTTTTGAAGCAAGTCTTTCACATTTTTGCTACTTTTGTTTCATGCTTATCCTAAAGTTTTGATTTTCTTCTGGATTATTGCAAAAAAGTTTGAAATTTTCTATATGTTTACCTTCATCATCGTCAAGTTTTTGAGCCAACACGCTTTTGCTATTTTGTTTCATTCAGATACATTAAAGTTCGGATTTTTTTTTATTTTTTTCCATGAAAAAGTATTCATAAAGTATCATAATAGTCACCTTTTTGAATTTTGGTTGGGTTTGATGAAACAGGAGCAACTCCAAAACTTGTTCTTAAGATGATGGATGTCAAGGGACTCACCATTTCACATGTCAAAAGCCATCTTCAGGTACTAATAAATTTACCAAACATGTCAAACTTTTTTTTTTTTTACTTATCCATGCTTCATTCATAATACCTTGAATATTAAATCAATTTTATATATTGTTTTGATCATATATTACAGATGTATAGAGGATCTAAGCTCACTTTGGGGAAACCAGGTATTTTTTTTCTTACATTTTTTTTTTTTGGTGTAATCATGAAATTGGAAAAGAATGGGACCGTTGATTTTAATTTGAACTGTTAACATCAAACACATAATAATGGATGGAATTTAATTATTTTACTGTATCTGTTTGTAGTATGTACTATTGGTCTAGTGTCATGATTCATAAGACAATTGTCATAAATACATATATTTTGCTTTAAAGAAAATGGTCTACCTATATATTTCATAAATAAAAGAGAGTAGTAGAACAGAGAACAAGAGAATATTCATTATGGTCATTATCTAAATTTCAATTTTTTTTTATAATTTTCTTGGGGGACACAGAAGAAAGCTCATCATCTTCAATAAGAAGAAGACAAGACAGTGAAGAAGATTATCTTCATGACAACTTGTCTTTACACACAAGGAATGATTGTCTTTTGGGTTTTCACTCTTTTCCTCTTTCTTCACATTCTTCTCTTAGGTATATTTATTTATTTTATTTATTATTGTTTTCTGACAAGTTTTTAATTTTATTTCAGAGAAAAAATTATACATTTTGTTTTGTCTGTATTTGACTTGTCCTTTTTAATATATTTTTTTACTTTTGGTGCAGAGGAGGAAGAAGAAAAGAGCAGCAGACTTCAGAGTCTGGTTATGATGATGATGATGACTTCCTTCACATCATGAACATGAAGAAGACGAAAGATACGACGACGTTTCAATCACCTCATTTCCCCAAGGTATTTTTTTGTTTGTCAACCTGTATTATTATTTTACTCATAAAATGTTTTAAAAAATGGACATTTAGGTGTCTTAACCGGGGTCAAGGCTAAACCAAATCTAGTCCCGGTTTGGAGTCAAAACCGGTCTAATTGAGACTTTGTCCAAACACAACCCGAATTGGAGTCCGGTTTAAGCACTATTTGTCTCCGAAACTTAATTAGAACACAATATCTTTATTATCTATCCCATATAAGTGGCATCTAAGGTTTGGTTTCTTACTATTCAAACTAATTTTGGGGTAAAACCCGAACCGAATCTAGTCCGGTTTAGTAACTAATGTTATCTTTTGTTTCATTAGAAAACAGAGGAGTGGCGGGAACAAGAACACGAAGAAGAAGAAGAAGATTTGTCGTTGTCTCTGTCGTTAAATCATAATCACTGGAGAAACAACGGATCATCGGTGAGCGAAACGAGTGAAGCAGCAGTCTCAACTTGTTCTGCACCATTCGTCTCCAAAGATTGCTTTGGTTCTTCAAAGATTGATCTTAATCTTAATCTTTCAATTTCTCTCCTCGGTAGCTAAAATAAGTAAGCAAAATATTTGTTCCTAGATTAGGTTCGTTCAGTGAAACATTCGGATGTGTTTTGAAACTAGGATTTTATGGATTTCGAGATTCAAAGTTCGTAGAAATCTTGAAAATATATTATGAATCCGAACCGAAAATGAAACAAACAGAACCAAACGCAGCGTTTTCATCTTCGGATAAAAAGAAGAACCCCAAAACGCAGCGTTTCATTTCGGAGGATAAATCCTTTAAATGCAACGTTTTGATCTTTAGAGGATAAATTCTTCAAACGCAGCGTTTAATTATCAAGATCCTACGGTAAAGAATATTTTGTTTCATCAATCCTACGGTACAAATAATTTCGAAAGATTTATTATTCTGTCAGTATTATATATATTTTTTTGAATTAAAGTTGTAACCGTTTCTCTTCACAAAAGTGTAGAAAAAAATTTCAAAAAAAGAAAAAAAAAAATTGAAACTACCTTATAACCGCCCCGACGATGACCAACGTCGTCAACGTCGGCGATGATGAATCTATCGAACCGTTTTGGATCGAAGTCCAAGACGGAGAAACCCAACGATTCTTCTTCCGACGAGAATCGTTCTTCCTCCGCCGCACCCGCAACTTCCGTCGTAATGCCACCGTGCTCCGTCAATGTATTCCGAGCTGTTCTTTTACTTCTCGTCATCCTCTCCTGCTTAGTCCTCTACAGAACCGCTGGTTCTCTCAACATCGTTCATGGCTACTCTTCCTCGATGCTCTCTCGCATTTTCCCGCCTTTCAATGATTCTTCTTCGTCTCCGGTGAGTGTTCAATCTTCGACGTAAGTAGAGATATTGATTTAGGGATTTGATTTGGTTATTCTATGAAATTGGAATCGATTTTGTGATGATTTCGTTGAAAGATTCCGAAATCGTAGTCGCATTTGAGTTGGATTTGAAGATTTTGATTCTTGCTCAAGTATCTTGATTTGACTGTGTTCTGTATTTTGATTCTGGTTTGGTTAATTAGGAAGAAATTGAGGAACCTAAGCTGGAAGAGGTTTTGCGTAGAGCTGCAACTAAAGATGGTACAGTGATTTTGACAACATTGAATGAAGCTTGGGCAGCTCCAGGATCTGTAATCGATCTCTTCTTTGAGAGTTTTAGAATTGGTAAAGGAACAAGAAAGCTTTTGAAACACTTGGTGATCATTGCTTTGGATGGTGAAGCGTATTCACGTTGCAAAGAAATGCATAAGCATTGTTTCAGACTTGAAACAGAAGGTGTTGATTTCTCTGGCGGCGAGGCTTATTTCATGACTCCTTCTTACTTGAAAATGATGTGGAGAAGAATCGATTTCCTTCGGACTGTTCTTGAAATGGGTTACAACTTTGTTTTCACGGTATGTTTCTTGCATTCTTGGCAAACTTAAAGCAAGAACTTGGTTGGTTCTGTTCTTCTATTGAGTGATTTCATTGTCTTCCTTTTTTTTGGTCTCCAGGATGCTGATGTGATGTGGTTCAGGAACCCTTTTCCGCGGTTTTATATAGATGGTGATTTCCAGATTGCTTGTGACCATTACATGGGAAGGTCAAACGATCTTCGGAATAAACCAAATGGAGGATTTGCCTTTGTGAGATCCAATAACCGAACTATATGGTTCTACAAGTTCTGGTATGATTCACGGATCAAGTACCCCAAATATCACGACCAGGATGTTCTGAATTTCATCAAGACAGATCCTTTCATCATGTGGAAAATCAGGCTTAAGATTAGGTTCTTGAACACAGCGTATTTCGGTGGATTCTGTGAACCAAGCAAAGATTTGAATCTTGTTTGTACAATGCATGCGAATTGCTGCTTCGGTTTGGATAGTAAGCTTCATGATCTTAGAATCATGCTTCAAGACTGGAGAGATTTCAAGTCTTTACCACTTCATCTGAACCAATCCTCTCGTTTCACCTGGAACGTCCCACAGAATTGCAGGTTTTTTTTTGTAGTTAACTTAAGTTGTCATCTTTTGTCATTTTGAGATTGTTGAGAAGGTTTTCGTTTTTGCAGTCTTGATTCACTTCGGCGGTTTGATTCTGAGGATGAAAAAGAGAGCGAAACACCGGGAGAATATTCTAAACAATGAAGGATGTGTGTTACAATGTAAATAGAGAAACTGTTTTGAGATTTTTTCATACGAAGAAATAGAAATATAGAAGATAATATCTGTAAAATCATCAATCCTTCTTAAAGAGAAATACATAACAAATTGGTTTGTTCATTGTACATAACAAATCTCTCTTTTCACTCTCTAATTTTTAGCTATGTAATCTCTAAATGCAAGAGTAGAATAGACGTTTGTTGGATGTATGATTATTGTCAAATTGCAATCTCTAAATGCAAAGAAACCAGGACATTCTAATACCTTATATTTTGAATAAAGTAGTGCATGTAAAGAGATTTTATTTAGCATGTGCACGTAAACAGATTTATGAAATAAGAAATTCTAGAATAAGCAATTTATTGGAAATTGTTATAAGAAAAAAAATTATCTATCGGATATTGTTTCAATATACGTGATGGCAAATTGTAGGAACTAATTTTTGGTTTGTAAAATCAGTTCGAATAATTTAGGGAGTTCTTACAAACATATTATTGAAACGTGAATGATATTTGATTTTAACAAATAAAAGACAAAAAGAAAATAAGTGAAAGATATTGACATACCAAGAATAGATTAATAGTTAAGGATTGAATAAACCCAAAACTCTTAACCCTAATAATCGTAACTTATTAGATAAGGTTAATGTAATGTGTAATATTTATCTTATTATATAAAAAAAGGTTTTCAAAAGTTAGTAACTCATCGGATGGTGACATGTGTCACGTTATTAAATTCAAGATTTCGACACGTGTCAAAATAAAAAATTTTAAAAGATGTATAAAAAGGTCAAAGATCTTATTATATAAAAGAGGGTTTTCAAAAGTTAGTAACTCATCAGATGGTGACACGTGTCATGTTATTCAATTCAAGATTTCGACACGTGTCAAAATAAAATTTTTTAAAAGATGTATAAAAAGGTCAAAGATTTAATTATAAAGAAATAAATATGCTAATATATTATTATAAGGAAATATATACTAATTTATTCCTTTTTCTAATTTACCAAAAATAAAAACTAACATTTAATAAAGTGAAAAATAGAAAAGAAATAAATTTAGAAAAGGAAAAAATTAAGTTACTTAAAACCATTGAAAAAGAATAGCTAACTTATTTATTTTCTATATATTAGGAAAAATATAAAACTAATAAAAACTAACATTTAATAAAGTGAAAAATAGAAAAAAGAATATGCTAAAATATTCGTAAGAAAATGAATAAATTTGGAAAAGAAAAAAAATAAATTACTTAAAACGACAATTTTATTGAAAACGACAGTTTTTTAAAAGTATTATATGCTAAAATCTTCGTAAGAAAATGAATAAATTTAGAAAAGAAAAAAATTAAGTTACTTCAAACCATTGAAAAGTAATAGCTAACTTATTTATTTTCTATATATTAGGAAAAATATAAAACTAACATTTAATAAAATCTTTAGATTAAAAAAAACCAAAAAATTGAAAATTGCCATTTATGCTAGGTAGATTATGAAGTGGCTCCACCGTGGAACCAAAGTTATATCAGATTTCATGCTAACAATAGAGTAGTCGATTAACTTTTTTAATATATGGGATAAAGAAAACAACAGTTTTACAAAAGTATTATTTCTATTCTTAAAAAGAAAAATTTTACACATTAGAAAATTTCTATTACAATAAGAACAAAATTGTCAATAATGAATTCTATATAAACAAACAAAATACTTTAGTTCATAAACAGCATCATAGCTTTAACTTCGTTATGTTAGTAAAATTTCTCTTCTTACTTTTAATCTTTTTTTATAACTATGAGATTATTGTTAATTTTATATACTTTTAATAATTAATATTTTTATAACTATGAGGTTGTTGTTATTTTACATATATATATATATATATATATATGTATATTTAATAATTACTAAAAAAATTCTAATTTCGAGTTGTTTTTCTTCTAATTTTCAGAAAATGGCTATCATCTAAAAGGCAATGAAGAAAGATTATCTAACACTAGATCAGCTAAACAAAAAACGTCCTTATCTTCGAGCGATAATACGTATTACTAGAAAGTGATAAGCGAGAATTTTAAAAAAGAATAATGAGTTTATAGGATTGAATTTTCTTCTACTTGATGAAAAGGTAAATATTTATTAACTTCAACCCAAATATTTTCTAATTTATTATTTAGTTATTTAATTTTTTTTCTTACATTCAAATTATTATTTATAAAACAGGAAAATACTATTCAAGGCTCGGTGCATCATTCCCTCATCGAAAAGTAGAGATCGATTGTGTGAAGGAAGTCATATCGAAATTTCCAACTTTAATGTGCAAGATTGCAATAGGATATACAAAGTCTCTGATCATAAATTTCAGATGATCTTAACGGAATGAACAAAAAATTGAATGCTTGGGTAATCAATTTTGTGAAATACCTCTTGAAAAATTTCGATTTCGAAATCACGAGAAATTTACAAAATTGAAAGATATGACCCAAGATTTATACGGTAATATTCTTATTTTTAGTTTCCAATATATGTATCCTATTATATCTTTATGTTTAACAATATTTTTTTTATGCGGATGTAATTGGTTATATAAAAAATATGGAAAAAGCAGATGTTCGCTCTAAGAATATACCTACCGTAAGAAATATTACTTTGAGTTTATTGTTAGAAGGGTACGTTTTCTATGCATCTTTCTCTTTATCTTGACTTTAATAATGAGATCAAATGTGAGAACTTGGACTCTATACTAATATATAGTACGGACAATAATGACAACTTTTTTAAATCATTCTCTTTTTTTTATGAATATTGAACTATTTTAACAATACGTTTGTTCTTTTTTTATTATTCTCTTTTCTCTCTGTTTTTTTGTACTTATAAACAATCCTTTTTTTTTTTGCAACCTTCTTGGTTCAATCCTTGGGGATGCAAGAACTTGAATTTTGAAATAGTTGTGATTTCTCATACGTTAGATATTAGTTTTGCGTTTTTAGCTGATCTAATTAGAAATTAAAAAAACCTCAATGTTACTAAACACAAAACCTACTCGGATTATTTTTACTAAATAAATATATATTGATTATGTATTTTTGGCTAACAACTTATCTTATTTTTATATAGTGGAATTAAAATACCAACAACAATATGGGCAGAACAAGCACAAGAATTGGAAGATAAATATCGTGGGGGTGGAAAGCAATAACATTGTTATCATCATGACAAGTGTTCTTATCAAGACATATCAATGTGCACTTTGTTTGTCGGCATCTTCTAGAACTAAGTTTTATTTGAATCGTGACTTTGATTCTGTTACGG
>SMJT01000004.1:5544873-5718342 GCA_004349715.1 Crucihimalaya himalaica | reverse complement strand
GGGGGGGGGGGGGGGGGGGGGATGGAGAAGTTTGTAGCGGAAGTAGAATCAGAGATTTCCTGAAAAAAGCATATGATTTGGTGGACGATTCTTTAACGGATTCAGTCATCTCGAGGGGACCCAAGGGCAAGAGTTTCATTGTTTGGGATCCGGTAGAATGCGTCGGAGACCTTCTTCCCCGACGCTTTGGAATTACCAACTTTTTAAGATTTGAAAACTATGTTAGTTTTTTTTACTTTTCTTTTGGCCAACCCAATATTCAATTATAAACTTGTAACATAAAGGGATGATTTTGTGAAAGGGCACCCTGAACTTTTGGAGAAGATTGCCCAACGCCACATGGATAAGGTGAATGCATTTCATGAGTTGAATTGGAAGCCACATCTTGATCGATTGAAAAATTGCAAGACCAAGGAGGAGAGGCTCTTAGTCACCAATGAGCATAAGGAGAAAATTGAAAGGGAGGCAAGGGAGAGAATTGATAAAGTTTTAGCTATATATCGAGCTCAAGCGTCTTAGGCAACTTATTATAGTTAGCGAAAGGGAGAGCAGAGGTGGACCTTTATCAAAAGAGATCGACGATCTTGTTGCTGGGTGGTGGGTTTGATCGTCACATATCATTATCTTTTTGTTGCACCTTATCTTTATTGATAAGTTACTAGTGTTACGTATTTTGAGTCAATAGGATATTAACTAATATTTGAGTCTATAGGATATGAAGTGTATCGTAACCATTGCTTATATACATTCTCTAATCTAAAGAATTGAGTTTACATCAACAGCAATCACACCAATTATTCTGATAATGTACTTCTTCTATTCAATCAAAATTCAGACCACACCATCTTAACTTTTTTACAAATCACATCCTACCAATCAATTTATTTATAGCCATCCAAAACCACGACAGATTTGCCAGAGCCTAGCAATGGAGATTTGTGGAGTTTCTCCATCATCACTCAATATTTGACCCCGCAGAGTATAGTTTTTCTCTTTACCCGGCTTAATATGAGACACTGTTAAGCATCGTTGGAAACACACCTCGTTCAGCTAATTGCAAATTGTTTTGGTCACACAAAGCAAGACAAGATGACATACCATTCCATTAGACAGGACACCTATCGTTACAGATACTCATTGAGAGCAAATCCTATAACAACCATCTGACCATGTTTCAATTTCTCGTTTGTATATTTTTTTCCTTTGTTTGCATTCCTGCATAAGTCTCAGGCCCGACTAGCAACCCGCTACGCCATAATAGTTATAGCCCGACAGGTTCCTTTCAATCTCCCCGTGACATACAGACCATATAATGTGTTGGAGATAGGATTGGCATTCCTATCAGCCCGGCCCATTAAGGATATATAGCTCATTTGCTGACCAGTTCAGCCCAAATTCGAGCAGGTAGATCCCGAGCAGGACAATGACGAGCAGGTCGATGATGAGTAAACGCGGCCCATCCGATGAAGCCCAAAACATTGCCGACTTACCAAAAACACTCAAGTGCGACTCGGCGTAGGATTCAAGTCACCGCGCACGCGCTGAGCAACAAAAGCGGTTAACAGGGCCAATTGATTCCCTATAAATACCCCTTGTACCTCATTAATAAAAGGATTCGGAAATTTTGGACAAGAACAAACTCTTGAGTTAAAAACACTTATTTAATCCCGAGCTGGATTTTTAACCTGTCCCGAGCTCTTAATCATAAGCGTCTTCGAACTTTACTATTAAACGGAAATTTTGCCTCCACGTTTATCATCAATCGATATTTATCGAATCGAAATCAGTTCATTTATATTAAGTTTCTTCAAGTTTAACATTTGGCGCTAGAAGGAGGGGGGGGGGGTTTAGACATTTCCTAAGCGCAAAGAGAAGTCACAGAGATGGCCGGACAACAGTCATCAATATTACCACACTCAGCGGACGTAGATGAGCTCGTTCTGTCGAGGATATCGAACCCGAGGGAATCAGATCCTTCGACGTCAACCCGAGCTGCAACGCCCCGACCTCGGGCTCAGGACGATGAAGTTTTCCCACCAGATGTCCCAATTGAAACAGAGCCCGAAGTCGTCACTAACGGCATAAATTGCCCGCAACCTGAAGTAGATACAAGAGTTGATGTGACGCCCCAAACTCAGCCGTCGCATACTGACACCGATCCTACATCTGGAGATCAACTCAGCATGACTAACGCCCTTTTGCAAACCTTAATCAACCAAATGACCGAGACGACTCGAAGCAACAATGAGCGTTTTGCCGAGCTCGCGGCCGGTCATAACATTTGCCACGAGCGTCTGGATAACGTTGCACCTCGAAACAAAACAGTTACCGATCGTACATCCGAAGACCAGCCACGAAAGTTCCCGAGCTCGTTCATCAACACTTCACCGGCTTCCGATGAACAAGACCGTCTACAACGCACCCGCCGTAACCTAGATGAATCGAGGCGTCATACCCCATAATTCTCTCGGGGAGAGGACGAGCGACTGGCTGAAGCGCCCCCGATCAGCGACAGACAACACGGCCAACTAAGCCCAGGGGCGTTACAAAAAGTCTTAGCCGACCAAGAGCGGGACCGTGAGTTGGCTAGTATTAGGGCCGAGCTCTGCCGGATGACTTCAACCGTCCATCAGGCAACCAGCTCTGCGCCCGAAATAGATCGAATTCTGCGAGAAACACAGAACACGCCATTTAGCCCCCGTTTGCAGAACACCTCGTTCATATATCCGGGAAAAGTCAAGATCCTCCCGTACAACGGACTCACCGTTCCTAGTGAGTTCATGACTGCATTTATTGTCGCCACGGGACGCCATCAGCTTGCCCCAGAGGAATGAGAAGCCGGGATTTGCCAACTGTTCGTAGAAAATCTTGTCGGACCTGCGCTTACTTGGTTTGCTAGATTGGAAACGCATTCGATACATAACTTCTATCAACTATCGGCCGCTTTCCTCAAACATTATTCGATGTTCATCCAACAAGGAACATCTAACGCCGACCTCTGGGCGTTTACCCAGGGTCCAAAGGAGACCCTACGGTCGTACATCGATAGATTTAAGACAGTTGTGTCCCGAGCTACGGTATCGGACGACGCCGCCCTCCTAGCTCTCAGAAACGGCCTCTGGTTCGAATCGGCCTTCAGGGAGGACATGAAGTTAAATAAACCGCGGACACTAGAGGATGCCCTCTGCCGAGCCTCGATCTTTATCGAGATTGAGGAAGAACGGGCCCTCATGAAAAAAAAACACACTCCGGTCAGAGCATCCATCCTAAAGGACAAAATTCGGGAAGAATGCTTTGAACCCCGTCAGCACTACGATGACGAGTATATGCAGGAGAGAAGTAAACGGACTGCAGCATTTACCATCAACGATAGCCCAGACTCGCCATCAGCTACTCCCTACTCGCCAACCTCCGCCGAACGCGCAACAGAATTCCCCGTTCGCCTAGAACAAATGGCAAAACCCCGATTCTCGACCCCGAAACAAGAAGGCCTATTGTGAATTCCACAATATGAAGGGTCACCCAACCTCTCAATGCCGATCTCTTCATGAAGCTCTTTTGGCTCAATATAACAACGGCGCCGTCAAGCTAGATGAACGCCCTGCTCCACGATGAAACATAAACCGCCGAAACAACGGCCCACCACCGTTCGCGGGTCAGAATAACAACCAGCGCGGAAACATTGCACCCTGGGGGCAAGACGATGATATCCGAAGACGCTCCCCTTCACGAGATCGGGATTCAGACAGGCAACCCCGTGTTGAACAGATCGGGGATCAGAGGGAAAACACTCCGGAGGAAAGAGATCGAGTACAAGAATTACCTCCGGCGCGACAGCTCATCGGGATGATCATGGGCGGTCCCCTTGAATGCATTGACTCCATCCGATCGATTAAAATGTCCGAACAACGGGTCGTTGCAAGCCTGAAGCAAATGGAAAATCCATCACCGAGCTCGTCCGAAGAGGAGGTTGACATCACCTTTACCGCGCAAGATGGATGAGTTCGGTAGACCTCATTTTTAAAGATACTTGGGACAAGATGAATCTTACCGGCCTCACCCTCAAACAATCCAAACGACCCCTAACTGGGTTTAATGGAGACACGACCCATACGATCGGTACAGTCAAGCTCCCGATCTACGTTGGCGGAACCACCAGGATTGTCAAGTTCGAAGTAATCGACAAGCCTGCGATCTACAACGTGATCCTCTGAACCCCGTGGATTAACATGATGAAGGCGGTCATTTCAACATATCATCAGTGCCTCAAATTCCCCTTAGGCTCTACGGTCCGTACCATTCGCGGTGATCAACGGATGTCCCGAACATGTTTCATCGTCGGGCATAAGTTACGTAAGGCAGTCAAAACATGTCAAGTAATTGACTGCCACATCTCAAGAGATCCAGACCTTCACAACCAACCAGCTCGGAACCGCATTAGTCAAGTCAATATTGACCCGAATAGAGATGAGCGCCACGTCAGCATTGGCGCCGACCTTGACAAAGACATCAAAGCCGAGCTCATTGAATTCCTTAAAGAAAACGTATCGACCTTTGCTTGGTCGACTAACGATATGCCTGGGATAAATCCTGCAGTTTCCACCCACCAACTCAACTTTGACCCGACCTATAAACCGATTAAACAAAAGCGGCTCAGGTTGAACCCCGAGCGTGCGCAAGCTGTAAACGATGAAGTTGAGCGGTTGACCGCAGCCGGATCCATCACCGAGATCAGATACCCCGAGTGGCTAGCCAACCCGGTTGTGGTAAAAAAGAAGTCTGGAAAATTTAGAATCTGCGTGGATTTTACCGACCTCAATAAAGCTTGTCCCAAAGACAGCTTTCCGCTTCCTCGGATCGACCAAGTCATCGAGGCGACAACTGGAAACGAGCTCCTTTCTTTCATGGACGCCTTCTCGGGTTACAACCAAATCCGTATGCACCCGGACGACCGCGAAAAGACGGCGTTTATCACCGATCGGGGAACTTACTGTTATGAGGTCATGACCTTCGGACTGAAAAACGCAGGTGCCACTTACCAGCGACTCGTCAACAAAATGTTCGCTAACGAGCTCGGGCGAACAATGGAAGTTTACATCGACGACATGCTCGTAAAATCCCTTCTAGCAAAAGACTATGTCGGCCACCTTAAAACGTGCTTCCAGACCCTAAACGAGTACGAGATGAAGCTAAACCCAGCAAAGTGCACTTTCGGAGTGACATCCGGAGAGTTCTTGGGGTACATCGTCACGCAGCGCGGGATCGAGGCTAATCCGACACAAATCAAAGCAGTGCTTGAACTACCTTCGCCAAAAAACAAGCGTGAGATCCAAAGGCTCACGGGAAGGATCGCCGCCCTTAACCGATTCGTTTCCCGATCAACTGACAAGTGCTTACCATTCTATCAACTCCTCCGCGGAAATAAAGAGTTCATTTGGGATGAGCAGTGCGAGGAAGCTTTCCAGCAATTAAAAATCTACCTCTCGACACCCCCCGTCCTCTCAAAGCCCGAGGTGGGAGAAACGTTGTACCTCTACATAGCTGTTTCCAACTCGGCCGTTAGCGCCGTCCTTATCAGGGAATACCGGGGTGAGCAAAAACCCATCTTTTACGTCAGCAAATCTCTCGACGGAGCAGAAAGTCGTTACCCCGCTCTTGAAAAGTTAGCCCTCGCTGTTATCATCGCGGCTCGGAAATTGCGTCCGTACTTCCAATCTCACACGGTCGCCGTCCTAACCAATTTACCCTTGAGAACGGTTCTTCATAGCCCAAGTCAATCGGGTCGGATTGCAAAATGGGCTGTAGAATTAAGCGAATACGACGTCGAGTATAGACCCTGACCTGCCGCTAAGTCCCAGGTTTTGGCGGATTTCCTGATCGAGTTGGCTCCCGAGCTAATGGATTTTGATGCTTCGTGAGATCCAAAGGCTCACGGGAAGAATCGCCGCCCTCAACCGATTCGTGTCCCGATCAACGGACAAGTGCTTACCGTTCTATCAACTCCTCCGTGGTAATAAGGAGTTCGTTTGGGATGAGCGGTGCGAAGAAGCTTTCCAGCAATTAAAAGTGTACCTCTCAACACCCCCCGTCCTCTCAAAGCCCGAGGTTGGAGAAACTTTGTATCTGTACATCGCAGTTTCCAACTCGGCCGTTAGTGGCGTCCTTGTCAGAGAAGACCGGGGCGAGCAAAAACCCATCTTTTATGTCAGCAAGTCACTAGACAGAGCAGAAACTCGGTATCCCGCTCTCGAAAAGCTAGCCCTCGCTGTTATCACCGCGGCTCTTAAATTACGTCCTTACTTCCAATCTCATACGTTCGTCGTCCTAACTAATTTACCCTTGAGAACGGTTCTTCATAGCCCAAGTCAATCGGGTCGGATTGCCAAATGGGCTGTTGAATTAAGTGAATACGACGTCGAGTATAGGCCCCGACCTGCCGCAAAATCCCAAGTTTTGGCGGATTTCCTGATCGAGTTGGCACCCGAGCTAATTGACATTGATGCTCCCGTATAGTGGGATCTGTTCGTCGACGGATCATCCTCTCGCCATGGATCCGGCATCGGCATCAAACTTGAATCACCAACGGGCGAAGTACTTGAACAGTCGTTCCGCCTAGCATTCTCGGCCTCAAATAATGAAGCCGAGTATGAAGCCCTGATCGCCGGACTCAAATTAGCAAAAGGTGTCGGAGCTACTAGCATCCGAGCTCATTGCGACTCACAACTCGTGGCAAACCAGTTTAGCGGTGAATACGAGGCCAAAAATGAGCGTATGGATGCCTACCTCGGACTCGTCAGAAACTTGGCAGCCGAATTCAATGAGTTTAGTCTCACAAAATATCCCGAGGAGAAAACATTTCCGCCGATGCGCTTGCTGCCCTAGCTTCGACTAGTGACCCAACCCAGCGCCGCGTCATACCAGTCGAAAGTATTGACCAACCCAGCATCGTTCTTCCTCGAGGAGTCGCTCTCGTCGAAGATGCTCCCGCAGCCGAGCTCAATGACACAGGCAGGCAAGAAACCAGGAACCATCTCACAGAACCGACCTCAACGGACTGGCGAGCTGAAATATTATCTTACATAGAGAACGGGGTGGTCCCAGCTGACAGATGGGAAGCCTGGCGCTTTAAACGAAAATGTGCACGATACGTTCGCCTCGGTGACAGCCTGTTTAGATGGAGTTCCTCCGGAGTCCTTCTAACCTGTTTACACTGGGATGAAACTATCGGAGTCATGAAGGAGCTACACGAAGGTGCGGGAGGAAATCACTCCAACGGCCGAGCTCTCGCGATAAAAATCAGAAATCAAGGCCATTTTTGGCCGACGATACTTAAGGATTGCGAAAACTTCGCAGCACGATACGAACAATGCCAACGACACGCCCCGATGATAAACCTCCCTGCCGAGCTCCTCAGTACAGCAACTGCGCCTTACCCATTCATGCGGTGGGCGATGGACATCATAGGTCCTATGCCCCGATCTCGAGGAAAGGCGTACATCCTTGTCATGACAGACTACTACGCCAAATGGGTCGAAGCTGAATCCTACCGCAACATCCTTGCCGACGATGTACGAAAGTTCGTTTGGAAGTTCATCATCTGCCGTCACGGGCTTCCGTACGAGATCGTCACGGACAACGGCTCGCAATTCACCTCGGTACTCTTCGACGACTTCTGCGCAAAATGGCGGATAAGACTGAACAAGTCCACACCTCGGTACCCGCAAGGCAATGGGTAAGCTGAAGCAACTAATAAAACTATTATCTATTGCCTTAAGAAGCGACTCGGCGCGAAGAAAGGACTCTGGGCAGACGAGCTCGATGGCGTCCTCTGGAGTCATCGTACGACGCCACGAACCGCGACAGGCCGATCACCGTTCTCATTGTCTCACGGCGTGGAAGCAATGGCGCCATCTGAGGTCGGGATTCCAACTCTTCGCCGATCAATGCTCGTGCACAACCCCGCCCTCAATGACGATATGCACCGAACAGAGGAAGACTTTTTAGAAGAGCAACGTAACAACGCCCTCCTACGAATACAAAATTATCAGCAGCTCGCCTCGAAATACTACAACAAAAAAGTAAAGGGGAGACACTTCGACGAAGGAGACTTAGTACTGCGCAAAGTGTTCGACAATACCGCGGAAGAAAACGCTGGCAAGCTCGGCGCACATTGGGAAGGCCCATACCTCATCTCCAAAATTGTCAAACCCGGTGTCTACGAGCTTGCCACAATGAAAGGCGAAGCTATCCCGCGCTCGTGGAACACGTTCAACCTCAAACGTTTCCATCACTAACATTCCCGACCTATTTCTATATAGCGGCCCGGTAAGACCGAACTACGATTGGCTTGATCCCCCTGTCCGGGGGTACGTAGGCAACCTTTACCTAATGTTCAGCTAAGACATGAATATACTCCTTTTCCCCAAGTTCTCACTAAAAAAAAAAAAAAAAAAAAAAAAAAAAAAAAAAAACCGAGTTCTCACTCGAAAATCTCCCGCGCACAAGCCTTAAGTGTGAAGCCGAGTTTTCACTCGCAAATCGCCGAGCTCACGCTCGCGAAAANGCAATCAGTTCGGAGCGAGTCTTAGCCAGCTCGGCCTTCATGTCCGCTTCTTGACGCTGCAATTCTCCAACCTCTGCTGCAAGCCGAGCAGATTTCTTCTGCTCTTCGTCAAGTTCGGCCGCTTTCACTCCCACTCCCGTTGCAAAAGTCTCTGATTCCTCCTTTGCGATCTTGACTCGCATATCGCATTCCCGAGCAAAGTCGGCAAGAGCTTTCCCCATCTAAAAGTAATGAAAAATAAATACGAGGAAGAAACATCCTAAAGAGTATGAAAACATAAGATTTACTCCGACCATTACCTGAACGAAAGATTGAGACGCGCGGATAAACGGCGATGGTGCCGCCATCTCCCGAACGTCCGGCACATCGACAGTAGTACAGGAGAGCGCCCTCACCAGCTCGGCACAATCTGAGGCGCTCTCAAAAATCGGCGTCGACCTCCGAGAATAGGTGAAGGAAAATCTGTGATCATCACCTCCGCCCGTGCTGGTGGTGCCGCTTGATTTAGTTTTTTGTTTTTTAGAGGAACGCTCCTTCGAGCTCCTCTTCGACCTTTTGCCCGTTGCCTTTTTCCCACGAACTTGGCCTTCCTCCTGCTCAGTCGTGGGTGGAATCGCATCTACAGAAGGCAGCTCGGCAGAGACACTTGGAACACGCTCTTCGATAATGTTCCCGACCTCATCGGCCCCAGCCTCGACTCCACCAGAAAGGTTTGTCTCCACAAAACCCGGAGTCGGAACGGATTCCTCAGCTTGAGGGCTCTGTGTAGGACTACCGAGATCTGGCAGTCCTGCAAACATATCAGGAAAATCTTCAATCCCGAAATCGGCGGCACCGACCTCTTCCCGAACTTCCGCCGCTCCTTGCGCCTCGGCCTCTCTTGGAACCCCGTTCCCTTCCTGAACTCCAGGAACTCCAGGAACTTCAGCTCTGTCCCGCGCTAATACAGGAGATGCCGTCAGCTCTTCGGCATAATCAGGAGCATCGTACCACATCTTTAGTAGCTTCCCTGAAAGAAAAGAGGTAAATAAAAAAGAAAGAGAGAGAGAGAAGGAGTGAAAAGAAATGAAACACCGAGCACAATGAACATACCAGAAGAAATACGAACTCACCTGTTGCGGCGTCTTCCCGAGCTTTGCGAACTCTCTCCTCGGTCACTTCTTTCCAAGAAACGTTCTGCGCTTGCAGAGCGCCGATGGCCGCCTCAAACTCCTCCGACCTGTAGGAGCTAGTGTTGTGCTTCACTGAAAGAAAAAGCAAAGGGTTAGTAGTCAAAACAATTAACGATGAAACCGATCTAAAAACACGGGGCTCTACCGGGATCAAAGTTCCATACGGTACGATGTCCCTCGTCCGGACTCAAACCAGATCCGCCCCCAGTCTCTACAAAGAAGTAACGCGTCTGCCACTCGTCGATTTTACTCGGCTTCCCTACCACGATTTTCGACCCGAGATTAAGCGCGGCGTAGAAAGTTCCAGCATACGCCGAGTTCTTCTTTTGAGTCATCAAAGACTCGAAAAACTGGTCGGTCAACTCCATCCCGTGCTCGGCAGCAAGCACATAGACGGCTATCATGTTCTGCACAGTTGTCGGACAGACTTGAGAAAACGCCAAGTCTCGAGCTCGGCAATACCGCACGAACACCTCGGGAAGGGGAAACCAAAGATGCAACCTCGAGAAGAAACTTTCGTAGAGGCATACAAAACCCGGAGGAGGAGACCAGGGCCGCTCATCCGACTTCGGAACCCTGAAGTTGCACGCCGGAAACATTTCTTTCAATGGGTAAAGAGACTCCCATTTCATCCTGGTCGGGAATCCCCCTTGCCTGAACGAGAGCTTAACAGGTTTCGGAGTCTTTTGAACCCTCTGGGCAGCTGCTGCTCTGGGTCGTCCACCCCGACCTCGACTCACTATCCTAACTGTCCCGGGCACGGGAGCCGAAGTAGCGGCTGGAGCCGACGCGGACGGTCCTGCGTTATCAGCTCGGTCTACTCCACGACGAGCTGCCGCAACCGACGAAGGCACTCCGACATCCCCCATTCTATGACGCGCTGGACCCAAAGGAGGTGCCCCCGAACCAAAAACCCTGAGTACACGACGAACCCTTGGATCCGACATGGACGTAGAAGCCTGCGCACCGCTATCCGATCTCTGTTGGGTGATGGGTTGAGCCGCAGACGCAGATACTCTTGCGTTATCAGCCCGGTTCTTCTGGCGACGAGACAACTGAATGTCATCTTCATCTCTCTCTTCGTCATATAGCGGAATTGTTCGACCAGGAATAGGTGACCCGACGTCAGACCCTGAAGAACCCCCGTATTGTTCGCCAGATTCGGAGTTGGAGCTCGACTCGACTCTGATGCCGCCGAATGCGCCAGCCATGGTCACCGGAAGAGAGAAAAACACAGAGTGGAAGCCGAATAGTCCCGGAGAGCCCCGGCGAAATAAAAAGTGCAGAGAAGAAGTGACGCACCTGGATAGGAACTAAAAGCCGCCGTCTGAGGAGTGATTCTCGTCGGGTGAGCCAAGATCAGAAAGAAGTTCGCCGGAAATCGAGTTAGAGAGCAGAATGAGAAGAAGCATAAAAATTAATCGATTAAGTGTTTGCGGAAAGTGGAAATAGAAGAAAATGAAAACGTGCTTATGAAACGGCGACATCGAAATCCGAGTTCGCACCCACCGTAAGAAACCGACACGTGGAAACGAAGCGCGGGAAACCATGGCTCCGACACCACAGGAGCATGACACGTGGCAAAAGCGCGGGAATCAGTAAAGGTGCAAATGATTAGTTTCAGCGGCGAACTCCACGCGCGGACGCATAGCACGATTTCGTCGCACACGCGATCGCTCCACGAGCATAATCAGAAAAACGAATCGATAGGCTGGGACCCATACGGTTTCTTCCGCACAACCGTCCCTCTCAACAGCAAATGTGCCGGGCTGAAACGCGCGTACCTCGGTGTATTCATAGTCTACCTTACCCCGAGCTGGGGAGGGCTATTGTTGGAGATAGGATTGGCAATCCTATCAGCCCGGCCCATTAAGGATATATGGCCCATTTACCAATCAGTTCAACCCAGATTCGAGCAGGTCGATCCCGAGCAGGACGGTGACGAGCAGGTCAATCCCGAGCAGGTCGATAACGAGTAAACACGGCCCATCCGATGAAGCCCAAAACATTGCCGACTTACCAAAAACACTCAAGTGCGACTCGGCGAAAGAATCACGTCACCGCGCACGCGCTAAGCAACAGAGGCGGTTAACAGGGCCAATTGATTCCCTATAAATAGCCTTTGTACTTCATTAATAAAGGGATTCGGAAAAACTTTGAACAAAAATATACACTTGAGTTAAGCATTTATTTCATCCCGTGCTGGACCTTTAACCAATCCCGAGCTCTTAGTCACAAGTGTCTTTAAACTTTTCTATTAAACGGAAATTTCGCCTCCACGTTTATCATCAATCTGTACTGACCGAATTACAATTATTTCATTATATTGGTTTTCTTCAAGATCAACATTTGCAATATGAGTTACCACGTGTTTAGATCCTTGTTCAAGATTTTGTTAGGAGCTAATCGAAAGTATGGGTTAGGCGTAGTGTCTACAGAAAAAATCAAAAATTTAACGGAGACTAGTCTTTTAGGGTTGGATAGAGTATATAAAACATTTGTGCTAGATTTTAAAAAATTATTGGCGTGATTTGGCCAAAAAATGTGGAGAAGAGGGAGAGATATGAGATTAAAGAGAAGAGAGAAATAGAGATAAACGGTTCGGAGTAAAGTTGTTTTCGCTTAAGTAAACAACAATTTGGTAACAAAACGACGGCGCATGGTATCAAAAGACTTGAACCCGTTCTTCTTCTCCCTTGCTTTCTCTTCAACAACTTACGAGCCCTTCTAACCACGGGCACTCTCAACCTAGCACAACCCTAGATTGGAGACAGTGGAGAGTGATACGAAATATTAACAGAGAGAGGAGGAAGAGCGAGGATAAGAATCAATAATGTCGTTGCTTTTGGTGAACAGAATGTCCGGTGTCGGAAAATCGCAGGTAGGGTTCTTTGATCTCCCTCTCTTCTCTTTTCTGTGTTTTTGTTCTGATGAGTTTGTGATTGTCGATGTCAGATTCGTAGAGTATTTCGCTTGTTGATGACGAGAACGGCGTCATCTTTATCATCTCCCGCTACCTATATCACAAATCAGAAACAAAGACAGGAATCCTGTATGCATCTTAGCAGAAGATTTTCATCTGGGAAACAGGTAGTCATTGATGTTTTTACTAAATTTAGTGGTAGGGATGTGATTAAGAAAGAGTTGGGCTTGAATAATATTGTGATTAGCGATGAGTTAGTTTTAGAAGTTTTGACGGCTCTGAAATCAGTCCCTGGTGTTGCATTTAAGTTTTTCCAATGGATATTGGATCTTCATCCTAATGAAATTTCGTCAAAAAGTTACAATGCAATGTTGTTGATTTTTGGTGTAAATGGAAATACCGAAGAGTTTTGGAGTTTAGTTGATACTATGAGGAAGAAAGGGTTTTCCGTATCTGGTTATGTTAGGGACGAAGTAAGTGAAACATTTCAGAAAGATGGACTAGTATGTGATGTGAATAGGCTGAAAGAGCTTTTCGCTACAGAAGACATTTTATCCCGTAAGGTCTGTAGGATTGTGAAGAAAAATGCTGTGAAGAAAAATGCTAATATGCATAAAGAGCTGAAGGATTTGCAACTCGAGTTTAAAAGCAGTACGGTGAAATTAGTATTGGAAAGATTGTCCGATTTTCCGGAGAAAGCTTTGTTGTTCTTTCACTGGGTTACTGAGTTTGGTAACTTTACACATGATGAGAAGACATATAACGCGTTGGCAAAGATTTTGGGGAGAGAGACGTCTCTCGGTAGTTTTCTGAAAATCTTTAAAGAAATGAAGGGTGCTGGTTACGAGATGGAATGGGAGACTTATGAAAGGGGTTTTCATATTTTATTTCTCGATAACATGATCGAAGAAGCTGTGGAGCTGTTTGAGTATGCTATGGTTGGTAGAAACAAACCCACCTCAGACTTCAATGATTTACTAAACATAATTGTCACTTCCGGGAAACTAGACATGTATTTGTTGTCAAGAACCTTGAAAGCCTATACCAGAAATGGTTACACTTTGTCGTATACAGCGCAGCAGTTTGTCCTCGCCTGTTTGAAACAGGTTGGACAAGGCAAGCAATATGAAGCCAGCGAACTTGTATACTCAAAGAACTTGAAGGGGTTTCGTGGGCAAATTGTGCAAGAAACTATGAGTGCTGGTGACAAAATGGATACAGTGTTTGTAAGGAATAGAGTAGATGCGAAAGCTGCTGGGATTAAAGGTTCCATGATTCCAACCTCCGCCTGGATTGTATTAAGAGCTCTAAAATGGCGAGGTCAGTTTCTATATTTTTATTTTCTTACATTTTTTACTAACTAGCTGGAATAGTCCTAATGCTTTTCATTGTTATTTAGGCTTTGAGAGTTACTTGGTCGGTGGATGTGTAAGAGACCTTCTGTTGCATAGAACACCTCGAGATTTTGACGTGGTCACAACAGCCTCTCTTCAACAGGTCTCCATTAGTTTAACAATACTATTCATACATATTGAAGTCAAGATATTGTAATTTTTGACTTCACCTTGAATCACATAACTTTTGCAGGTTGAAATGTTTTTTACGACGGCCTCAATTGTTGGAAAATCGTATCCTATATGTCATGTCTGTATAGAAGAATCACTGATTGAGGTTGATAATTTGATTTTTTTTGGGTTTTCTCGTTTATTTCAATATTTTATCTTTCTCCAGAATTCTCAGTGTCTTTGTTTATTCTTATGCCTCAGGTCTCCACTACAAAGAACATATCTCCTGATTTGGCTCTCTCTGGAATACCTTGCGGCTGGGAGAAAATGGACTTAATTCTCTACGAAAACAGCCAGAAACGCGACTTCACGGTTAACAGGTGTGGTTTCGTTGATTCCTTTTTGTGAGGATCTTTGATCCACAAAATGTTCCATATATTCAAAGAGAAGCAGTATAAGTAAAATCTGAACCTTGAGTGTCCCATGTTAGACTACCTTTCTTAACAAAACAAGCCCTTCTCCTATTGACCTATATACCTGAATTTCGTAAGTGATATGTTTGTTCTTTGTGCAGCATGTTTTTGGATCCTAAATGCTCCACAGTCTTTGATTACAATAGTGGAATCGCAGACTTAAAAAACCGAATGGTATTTTATCTTACTACTTTGCGTATTTATAATTCTTCCGATGATGTATTTAACCATCAATTTGCTTAACTTGGATGTAGCTCCGCACAGTGATCACTGCAGATCAATCGTTCAACGAAGATTGTGGTATGACACTTAGTTCTCTATATTCTCTTGAGATTCTTTGAATTTAGACTGGTCGACTACTTAG
This sequence comes from Crucihimalaya himalaica, assembly GCA_004349715.1. NCBI lineage: Eukaryota > Viridiplantae > Streptophyta > Magnoliopsida > Brassicales > Brassicaceae > Crucihimalaya > Crucihimalaya himalaica. Next base: position 5,703,342 of record SMJT01000004.1, on the reverse strand, counting down.
TATTATGTCTAACGGTTGTGTATGTTTCTTTATATTGTTACAGCTAGAATTTTAAGGGGTGTGAGGATTGCGGCGCGCCTGGATCTATCATTTTCAGAAGAAACTGAAATTGCTATACCGAAATACATATATTCAGTTGCCAGTTTGAACTCTGTAAGTACTTAATTTCTTTAAAACATTATCTGCTCTTCTTCAATATCTTGTAAGTTCTCAGTCTCTCCATCTTCTCTAACAGTACAGTTCAGGTTATCTTCTCCTATTGAGCTCTTCTTCCCTAACTCAGTGTCCACCTGCTCTGCCCTCTTAGATCCATCACCTTCCCTCTCATCTTCTTTATCACATTTGTCATCACTTCTTTCACTGCAACCTTCCGGACCTTTTTTTCCATTTTCTTCTTCAATTTGTTGTAAGTTTTCTATGTCTCTATCTTCTCTAACAGTACAATTCAGGTCATCTTCTCTTATGGTGCAATTCTTCCTTAACTCAATCTCCGCCTGCTCTACCCTCTTAGATCCATAACCTTCTCTCTCATCTTTCTTTATCACAATTGTTATCACTTCTTTCACTGCAACCTCCCTGAACTTCATTTTCGTTTTCTTCTTCAATATCTTGTAAGATTTCAGTCTTTCCATCTTCTCTAACAGTGCAGTTCAGGTTATCTTCTCCTATTGTGCTCTTCTTACTTAACTCAGTGTCCACCTGATCTGCCCTCTTAGATCCATTACCCTCCCTCTCATCTTCTTTCTCACATTTGCCTTCACTTCTTTCACTGCATCCTCCCTGAACTATGTTGACATGTTCTTTTTCCTTTGCTCAGTCTAGGCTGATGAGGGAGATGCACTTCTTATTTTCTTATGGATATGCTGTGGCATCCATCAAGTTACTAAAGAAATTGAAGCTTCTACATGTTCTGCTTCCGTATCAGGCAATGTACCTGGAAGCAAGTGAAAATTGGGTACGTTACTCTCTTAATATTCAACATCTTTTGACTCGGCTATTCTGTGTTCTTATTTCTTACATCGTTGAATATGTATCGCAGGGACAGTGCCCCGAAGAAGAAAAAGCACCCTTTATCTTTATGATGCTAATGGTAAGTTGTTGTAAAAAACCTAGTAAATTTTAATATTTGTGCAGAAAACGCTCTCTAACTGAACATTGCTCCAGAATTTATTCTCCAGCATGGATAAGCGACATTCATGTGACAATCCTGCTTCAGAGAATGCTTGGTTTGTTCCAATTCTTTTTTGATTGTAAATGTTTTACTGCATGTTATAATTTATGTGTGTTCTAATTTTGCAATGTTTTTAATTAGGATTTCACTTCTAGCGTTTCACGTCTCGCTCGTACTTGAACCACAACCTAGTGTTGTGGTATATGCGATGGCGTCCCTCCTAACTTTTGGAAAGTTGGAGGGAGATATCGACGAAGCAGCCTTGACTAAGTTTCTCCCAGAGTTCAGTGATGCATTAGGGTCAGATGACTTCGCAGAATTAGGATCTTTAGTTCGAGTGTCAGAGGCGGTCTCTGGTTTAGGAGATTTAGTTAGGGAGCATTCTGCTCATCTGGTAACCTTGGGGGAGATTTATTGGGTATTGAATGTTTACTCACGGTGTGTACGCGGTCATTCCTCTTTCCCGAAGGTAACTTTGATTATCCCAAATTACATATGAATCTTTTAATAAATGTACTTCTTATTTAACTTATATTTTGGTATCGTAGGTATTCATTGAGAAGGCTCAATGGAAACGGGCAGCTAATATTTTTAAAGTTTCCAAGAGTCCAGCGAGTCGGAAGAAGAAGGCGGAGATTGGCATCATTATCTTAGAGACCATCAGGAGTAGATAGAAAGCTTTATCACTGTTGTTCTTGTGACCTCTGTACCATACATGGTCTGTCTTTTAAGAAATCCAGCAGTCTCATATTGTTTCTGACACAGTGACTGTGTGCGCTACTGACTTGGTTGAGAACTATGAATCTTAGGTTTTACAAGTGTGTTTGTTGATGTTACGATTAGAGAGTTTTGGTGTTCTTTATGCTAATTTGCTTAGTTTCTGGGTTCCGAATTTCCTTTTGATTAGGTTATTAACCGGAGGGTAGGGCTTTTCATTGTAAACTGTGCTCTCTCTGTTGATTTCATCTTCGTTGGGTCTTGTTTATAATATGTGATTCCCTCGTGTTGTTCATCTTTGCTTTTGCCTGTGAAGAATTTCAAACGTATTGGTCTGGATTTGTTGCCAAATCTGGGTGGCGCTTGCACTGTCATGGCCTTTTTTTTGTAGGATCCTGATCTTGTTGTGGAACCTATGTCGACTTCATCTTCGTCTTCACAATCTGCCAGACCATCTGCTACATTAGCATCTTTAAGGACATCTTCTAATGCAAACGAACAAGTTCGTTCACCGAACTAAGGTGAACTTCCTTTGTCTGATATTCCCGAGCTTTCTTCTTACTAATAAAAACATATACCAACTGTTGGTAATTGTTGAACCCAGGGCGGTCCAAACATAATTTAGAGGATCATGACTTGATTAAGAGGAGAAAATGAGAGAAATCTCCAAAGTGAGAATTTAAGAGTTAAAAGGTTTTTTAATCAAGAGTCTTTTGTGTCTCCTTCTTTTACAAATGAACTACAAGGAGTATATATAGGGAGTTAACGGTCACCAGTCTATTTTTGACTTTTCTTAGTGGGCTTCAAACATGAAATGGGCCTGTTTTGTGACTTGGGCCGGGGTAGGTGGAATGGTCATTCCTACCTCCAACAATAGCCCCCCCCCCAAGTTCGGTGTGCGAGGATTTGTCCGAGCAGGCCGGATTTCATGAATGGTTTTAGCCCGGCTCAATGATGCACTTTCAGTTTGGCGGTTGGAATACCAAAGACCAAGTTTGCAACACGCAAAGAACTACCTCGTTAAAAACCTTAACATAGAAAACCACTTGGGATAAAACTATGTTAAGGGAAAAAGAGTATAGTTTTTACGGTTGATTGATGTAGTTGTGGTCAAGGTGTTAAGGACTTTGAATTGGCACCTTTCATGTTATGAATCCGGTCGAAGAACTTTAAGGTCGGGGGAACACTGACGAGCTTCCGAGTCGGGAGGAACGCTGATGAGCTTCCAAGCTGTCGAGCAGTGTGATCGGCTTTATTCCCGAGGCGTCAGGGATGTCTCCCTGGTCGGTATAGTTAGCTCGTTTTATGGCTTGACCTGCGCAGTTTAAATATTGTCTTAGTAATTAGACGCGAGTGAGAACTCGAGGGAAAAAATGTGAGTGGGAACGGCTTTTGTGCGAGCGTGAGCTTGGCTTTGGGCGAGTGAGAACTCGGCTTATCGTGCGAGCGTGTGCTCGGCTTTTGGGCGAGTGAGAACTCGGCTTTATTTATTATCATTATTTTATATATATATATATATATATATATATTTGGAGCCCGGGGGCCTAAAATTTAACTAACACTTATCTTTTTTTTGTTGCAGTTAGAACTGCCTCGTTGACGATCTGCCAGCTAGGGATCTTGACGACGAGCTTCCAGGTAGGGAGTGAAACTTCAGCTAGGGGTGAGACTTCCAGCTAGGGGTTCTGACGAGCTACTAGGTAGGGATTCGAGCTGAACTTCCATTTAGGGTTCCTGACGAGCTGTCAGGTATGGAGTGAAACTTCAGCTAGGGGTGAAACATCCAGCTAGGGGTGAAATTTCAGTTAGGGGTGAAATTTCAGCTAGGGGTGAAATTTCAGCTAGGGGTGAAACTTCCAGCTAGGGGTGAAATTTCAGCTAGGGGTGAAACTTCCAGCTAGGGGTTCTGACGAGCTGCTAGGTAGGGATTCTGATGAGCTGCCAGGTAGGGACCCGAGCTGAACTTCCAGGTAGGGTTTCTGACGAGCTGTTAGGTATGGATTCTGACGACGAGCTGCCAGGTAGGGAGTGAAACTTCAGCTAGGGGTGAAATTTCAGCTAGGGGTTCTGACGAGCTGTTAGGTAGGGATTCTGACGAGCTGCTAGGTAGGGACCCGAGCTGAACTTCCAGGTAGGGACCCGAGCTGAAATTTCAGCTAGGGGTGAAACTTCCAGATAGGGGTGAAACTTCCAGCTAGAGAGTGAAATATCAGCTAGAGAGTGAAATTTCAGCTAGGGGTGAAACTTCCAGCTAGGGGTTCTGACGAGCTGCTAGGTAGGGATTCTGACGAGCTGCCAGGTAGGGACCCGAGCTGAACTTCCAGGTAAGGTTTCTGACGAGCTGTCAGGTAGGGACCCGAGCTGAACTTCCAGTTTGTCTAGAAAATATCTTGATAACTTCACAAGTGGGTTTCTTCTAAGATATTTTTAGATATCTTCACGAGTGGGTTTCCTCTAAGATATTTTTAGATATCTTCACGAGTGGGTTTCCTCTATGATATTTTTAGACATCTTCACGAGTGGGTTTCCTCTAAGATATTTTTAGACATCTTCACGAGTGGGTTTCTTCGATAAGATGCAGAGAAGCAATGATAATTCTCTAATGAACCTAGCGCAAGAGATGAGATTAGTCTCTATTGAAAGATAAGCCTCAGGGCTTTCCGTTGATATGTAGATCGTCCCGTGGGTCCTTGTGGTTCACCGGGAAACTTGTTTCGAACTTGGCGAATCTGATTGTGCCAGATCTGCGTTTTAGACTTTTTCGGACAGATTGCATCTGTTGTAGAAAAACGGCGATAACGTTTTGACAAAAACTCCGATTGAGGCGAAGATTGGCTCTTTAGAAAGATGATTCTTGGGGCAATCCGTGGATATATATCACGTTTTCTTGTTCAGCGGACTTTGGCGGGAAATAAGCTCGGAAGGAAGCCTTTTAAGATTTCGGACAGATTTCGTCTGTGGCAGAAAAATGACGATAACTTTTGACGGAGAACTCCGATTTAGGCGAGGTCTGGCTCTTTAGAAAGCTGATTCTTGGGGCAATCCGTGGATATATGGCCCGTTTTCTGGTTCACCGGACTCCGCCGGGAAATCAGCTCGGAAGGAGGTACGTCGGATCTGTCTTAGCTTAGTGGTGATAAAGAGACCTTTTGATCAAGTCATGGCCCCCTCTCTCTAGCGCCAAATGTTGAACCCAGGGCGGTCCAAACATAATTTAGAGGATCATGACTTAGTTAAGAGGAGAAAATGAGAGAAATCTCTAAGGTGAGAATTTAAAAGTTAAAAGGTTTTTTAATCAAGAATCTTTTGTGTCTCTTTCTTTTACAAATGAACTACAAGGAGTATATATAAGGAGTTAACGGTCAACAGTGTATTTTTGACTTTTCTTAGTGGGTTTCAAACATGAAATGGGCCTGTTTTGTGACTTAGGCCGGGATAGGTGGAATGGCCATTCCTACCTCCAACAAGGAGACACAAAAGACTTTTGATTTAAAAACCTTTTAACTCTTAAATTCTCACCTTGGAGATTTCTCTCATTTTCTCCTCTTAATCAAGTCATGATCCTCTAAATTATATTTGGACCGCCCTGGGTTCAACAGTAATCAAGCGACCAACCTACAATAGACAACTACAATTCATTGTGATATTCTGGGATACTATAAAATGAAACATGAAAAAAGTACAAGTGGTGAACAAATCAAAAGTGAAAGTGTAGCCAAGTCAGACTCAGACATCGGTTCTGATCTTCGTTTTGGGTTTAATCATAACATATAAGGTGGGCTCAACTGAAGTGGGCAATAAACAAAGAAGCCCAATCAAATCTGATCCAACAGTAGACAGAAGCAATCAATCTTGTGTTGAAGCAACAACCCTAAATCGGAGACAGAGGAGGAAGAGTGAGGGTAATAATCAATAATGTCGTTGCTTTTGGTGAACAGAATGTCCGGTGTCGGAAAATCGCAGGTAGGGTTCTTTGATCTCCCTCTCTTCTCTTTTCTGTGTTTTTGTTCTGATGAGTTTGTGATTGTCGATGTCAGATTCGTAGAGTATTTCGCTTGTTGATGACGAGAACGGCGTCATCTTTATCATCATCTCCATGTTTGCTACTTTCGATTGATGGTATCAGAGACTCTCCCGGTAGAAAAAATAGAGACAAAATAGCGAATATCAACTACTACGACCCAATGAATCAGAAACGAGTGACGATGGCAGAGCAGAGGATCCCTGAAAGCATCTACCTTTCACGCAACATCGGATCTTCTCGTGGTTGGATTATCAGAATGAACGACGAAGATCTAACCGTACATCTCACCAACATGTTCAACCCCTCAGCTCCCAAATGCACTCACAAAGTCATATCCCTCCCTATTCTTCTAACTCCTTACATTCATGCTCCTGACCTTTCACAGTCCATGGCGACTTGTCAGGTTCGTAACGTCTCTCTATCCTCTTCCCCTGACAACCCTGACGAAGATTGTATCGTGGCCGTCAAGTTCTTGGGAAGCTCTATCTCCTTCTGTAGAATCGGTGACTCCCAATGGCGCCACTCCCTGAATCTTTCCAGCCGATGCACCCGCTCATTCGTTGTCTACTCCAATAAAGATTCCACCTTTTATCTCACGCCTCACACTGAGACATTCTTCCGCAAGGACGGTAGGGATATGCCCGAACCTATGTTCCCTTTCGTTACTTATTACCGTCAACTCAGACCCTTGAATCATCCAAAGATGGGAGAGTATGAGTTCGAGCTTCTCAGAAGGTGCACTCGGATCAAACACTTGGTGGAGTCACCCTCTGGGGATTTATTCATCATTGTCATATATGCTCTGCGAACTTGTAAGGGCAAACCCGTCTTCCCTTGGGAAACGCAAGATTTGGATCCTCCCGAAGTGAAAACCGGGACACGGTGGTTCATGTTGTATATGCAGGATCCAACTACAAAGCTGGAATCTTATGTCCAAGACATTGGGGATCTCTGCATCTTCTTAGGAAAGAACGAGCCTTTCTGTGTCCCCGCAAGCATGTATCCCGGACTTAAGCCTAACTCCATCTACTTCATTGAATCGAATCAGGTTTATCTCTACAATATTGCCGACCGAACCTTATCAAGACTCTCTCGTGACGGTCTCATTTGTGATCTCTGGATTCAGCCCATCCTGTACAAGTAATCTTTATTAGGATAATAAGTAGTATTATATTATATGCCTTTCGTTGGTTGCATTAAGTCTTCAATTAAGTCTGAATCTAATGTCGTAGGACTAGGATAATAAACACTGCCGGGTTGCATGATTCTAGCTATCATGTATAAGACAGTTCTATCTAGCTCAATCGATGTGCTAAGCATTGTGCTAGTTATGAATCTGCTGTTGTATAATTAGCAACAATATTCATTGTGGGTTTATTTTCATCATTAAGTTATATCTATTTCAATTTGTGTGCTTGGCATCGAGTATCACGTGTCTGAATCCTCCATAATCGTATGATTTCTGCTTGTTATATATAGAGCAGTGGTCAATGACTAATATGCTTTATAACTGCTGTAAAGAACTCCATTAGGGCACTAATCACAAAGACGTTACAACCAAGTCTAAATATACATGCTTCATTAGGCTCAGTCTTGCTCTTATTTCCAAGTAATGTCATATCTACACAAAATCATCTACGGATATAATAAAAATATACTCTTTCTGTTCTTAATTAATCCTTGTTTTAGAAAGAAAAAAGATTGTTTCAAAAAGATATATATATATATATATATATTTTTAAGTGTTCTATGCATTTTTAATTAGTTAATGATGTGAACTGTAAACTTCTAGATAAATAATGGAATTCTATTGGATTTAAGTTATAGAAAATTGTAAATCACAAAAAAAAAAAAAAGTATACATTTATAGTAAAAGGTTATAATTGTATGAAAAGGTTAAAATTTGGATTAACTAGGAATATAGGGAGTAAGAACTAAGCACACCAAAATTGAATTGAATTTCAGAAATTTACAAGATTTAGTTCTAATCAAAACCCAATATTTTTAATGAAGGTTACTATATTAAAAAGGGTTTAATTCGGTATATGTTGGATCTAAGTTGTAACTAAGCTATAATCTATACTATTAATCGAGAACCGAATGCAGCATTTTTGGCACATACATATAAACTATTTTTGTATTTACTGTTTATGCCATCGATTCTGTTTGTTAAGAGAAAAGCAAAAAAACAAAAAACGATAATGGGACGAACCCGTTTGAACACGCGCGGATCCCTTCTTTTCAGATTGTTCTAATTATCTCTCGCCGCTTTTTCACTCTCGGTTCTCTCTTTTTTTTTTTTATCTTTTCCACTAGAAACAATTAGGTTTTCTTCTATTCTTCTTCTATTCAGCAAAACGAATTTGAGAGGTTTGCGCCGATGAACGAGATTTTTCAGAAGATAGTTCGGATGAGAGTCTTGAAGATTTATCCTTCCTTCTTCTTCTCTTTGTCCATAATTTCTGCTTGTGCTTTCTATAGAGAATCATTACCTCAACGATGGAGAGAGAAAAAAGGTTTCAATAGCTTATCCTCATTGGTTTTTGTATTAATTCGTAGCATGCGAAATCTACTTCTTCTGGATTTCATCTTTAGTTAGTTTTTTCTAACCTGTTATTGTAGATCGGCTTAGATTCATATGATTCTGAGACGTTTTGAGTTGTTTTGTTTGAATTTTTGAATAATTTTTATGAGTTTTGGCTACTATCTGCGTTTTTAGTCTCTAATTGTTGTTTATTTTTTGGTGAAGTTTTAGTCGTAGAAAGTTGCCGCCCCCTTCAGTGTGAAGATGAGTTCCGTGGTGGCGAGAAGGTTTTGCCTCCGAGTATGGATGAGATTGTTTTGGGCGAGCTTGCTTCCATTCCAAGCCTACTATTACCGATCTCACTATTATAGCTGGTGATCAAGAGGAACATGGTGAAGGAATCGCCAATGCCATTTGCACTCGAATCCTTGAGGTTTGTTGTTTTTTTTTTTTTTTTTTTTTTTTGCCAATGAAGCTTTACAGTATACTTTATTAGTGCAAACGTGAGGAACATGGTGAAGGAAACAATATGTTTTTTTTATTGTCAGAGTTGTGAAATTAGAGAAGAGTGTTTGGTTTGTGGTTTAGTGAACTGGGGCTGCTTCTGACTTACTTTGAAACAATAAATTTATGACAAAATTTCATGTATAATGCACTATGCAGGCTCCAGTTGAGCAAAGGTTGCCTTCTCTCTATTTATTAGACACCATCGTTAAGAACATTCGACAAGATTATGTTCTTATCAGCATCGTGAAGAACATCTTCCGAATTGAATCAAAATTTGCCTCCTCTCTACCATGTTCGTTTGGTTTCTGTATTGATATAACCTACTTCTTGCGGATTTCATCTTTCATTGGTGTTTTTTACGTCGGTTATCGTAGATCGGCTTAGATTCGTAGGATTCTGAGCCTTTTTGAGTTGTTTTTTTATTGAATTTTTGGATTATTTGTGTGAGTTTTGGCTACGGTCTGCGTTTTTAGTCTCTGATTGTTGTTTACTTTTTGGCTCACTTCATATTCTCGGGTCTTCACTCTCTCGGCGCAAGAGATCGTGTTCGTCTCTATCTCTCTGTTTCTTTGCTCCTTGATCTGTTTTAGTTATGTCCAATTTTGTAAATTGTATATGTGATATAATACATAACGTAGTTATAAGCAAGTTCTGGATTAGCATGTGATCAATGAATGCAATGTTTTTTTGCAGGAGAACATTATGGTTTCGTTGGTTCACGGAGTTCTTAGTTTTCCATAGATGTTTTCCCATAGATGAGAACGGGGTAATAATAGTAAGGCTATTCTTAATGCTTTCTACGTTAAAAGATTTAATGTTGCTTATCTTTGTTTTGTATCTGTGGACATGATTTAACTCACAACAGTAGTCACTTGGCAAGCTCTTTCTATGCCTTAGCTATTCTTAAGGTAACTGGACATGATATCTTGACAATCAACTCCGAATCGTTATTAGTGTCCATGAAAAACCTTTAACAGGATGATGGAACGAATTAGTTTTTGGAGCTTAAAAAAACATTATGCGATTGTAATAAGTGTGTAACTTATTTGTTTTGTCCATCGTTTGGACAAGACTGTATGTTCTGATGGGCAAAATTGGTGGGGATAAAGGAAAAGATATGGTGGAGGATTTCATCGGGTATAATGGTGATTGTGTCTACACTATTGATTGAATCTCATGCTCAAAATACGTGTTTTTATTGATATCCAGATATCTATATGTCTGTCGCCAATGATGATACCCTTAAGGTCTGCTTCTGTCTAATATGTTTGTTTGCTTGATTTGATTTTGTATCTCGTGTGTATATTTCTGTTTGATTTCGTTGTTTTAATTTTGTGTGGTATCAGGAACTTGATGAGATGAAGAGGAGATTAAAGGAGATGGAGTAAGAAGCTGCTGCGCTGCGCGAGATGCAAGCAAAAGTCGAAAAAGAAATGGGAGCTACTCAAGGTTTGTGGCTCTTTTGTTTCTTTGCTCGTGTTTTCTTGAGATTATCTTTGAATTTGATATACTAGGACTCTGTTGATTGTCTAGATTACTTTTACGAACTATTTTTGTCTATTTTTTGCATCTTCTTTGCAAAAAATATGAAACCACCATGGCTGGTCTCAAGGTAAGTGACTAAACAATTAGCATATATACATTGATATACCTTTGATGGTGATAACCTGTGCTGCACCCGGGAGCAAACTGCTAGAAACGACATTTGTGTTAATCCCTTAAGCATGGCGATACAAGCGTTCTCTTTTGTTGCTAATGCATATAATGGTTTTGCTAAATTAAAGTATAACCTTCATGTTTCTCTTATTTGTCTTACATAAATTGTGAAGGATCAAGCATATAACAAAAATGATGTTGCAACAGCGGCGAATAAGATAGCTAAATAATATGGAGGGGTATGATTCAGGACTCTCATATTGCATTTATTGTATATTATAAATGAGAAGATTTAATGATACCTTTCATATCAAAAGTGTTGCAGAGAAGTTGAAGTCAAATCTGGAGCAAGGAATCGATAAGGATGAGAAAGAAGTTATAGATAGGAAGAACGCATTTGGATCTAACGCGTACTCAAAGAAGAAGGGAAAAACTCATTTGTAAGTAATTTTTTAAAGTCTTTTATACTTTTTTGACGGTGTTCTATCAGTTTGTGGATAACTCATAAGTTTTTAACTTTGTGTTTGTCCAAGAGATATTCCTCTGGAGAGCTTGGCAAGATTTAACTCTCATCATAGCGGATGTAACATGATTGGCATTGGAAATAAAGACAGAGGCTTGCGTACCTTTCATAAGTTCTTAATTTTTCAAAATGAGGAACACACTTGAATTCTGTCATTCAAGTAACTTTTTGGTTACTACATGATCAGTGTTTGTAAGAAGGTTGGCTTGAATAATTGCAGTTTTGCATCTTCTTAATTTTCAAAATGAGCAACACACTTGAATTCTGTCATTCAATGGAAGCATTGCATTTGCAGTTTTGCATCTTCTTTGCAAAGAATAATTGCAGTTAGACGACTTCATATTTTCATCTGAAACAATCACTTAAGTTTCTATTGAAGTTGTTTACATGTATAGATCACAAATTGCCTTAGGCTTTGTTCATAGTAATGGATCTGCTATAATTAAGGAGTTTTTTACTCATCATCCGAGATCTATAATTGAAATTTTAATTGTTCTTATGGTTTATAAATCCGTAATGTTCTGATAAACATTGTTGTGAACTTTGTATACTTGGTATCAAAATTATCATCTAATCTTTCCTTTTGATTTGTCTATGTATTACAGAGTAGTGTGAATGAGATTATGGAGTCCCAAGGTGGTAAAAAGAAGTCTGGTAGTAGTAGTTCCTTATTTTAAGAAGCTCCCCTCGGTTACAACATTGAAGACGTTTGCCCAAAGGGTGATGAAATCAAGAAATTCAAATATTCCGTCTACTATAACGTTAGGTGCCTCTATCGTGCTAGCCTTCCTCTGCCATGGAGGTTCCTCACCGGAGCTTCTCTGAAGAAGTCTATGTTCTTGATGGGCACTTTACTCAGTTGGGTTGAACAACATAGCTTACTTGATGGGCAATGATTATGAGGCTAAGAAATGGAGTAGCAATCATAGTTGTAGCAGCGAGGGCAAGAAGGACTAGGGAGTATAGCAGAATTCTATCTAATTACTATTTTCTGAGTTTCTTTTTTCTTTTTTCTTTTGCTCTTTTCTTTCTTAAAACAAGTTTTTAATGGGTTGTGAAGTTAAGTTTATCTCTTTCACATGCCAAGTGTGTTAGTGTTTTAATGATCTATGAATTTGGGTTTTATATACCTAAGACTAAATTATTATGATTTTGGTTTTCATTATTATTATTATTAGTTGAGATCATTTTTATATCTGTTTAACGAGTGGATGAAAAATACCGTGATTATCATTAATTGTATCATGTTGAGAGGCGGTCATTAAACAAGAAATTTTGAGGACATGTGTTATAGGTATGTTCGTTCTAATGACAATTGACAAGTGATAATGTACAATTGTGCATTATTTAAAATATTGCTCAAACGAATTCAAATTGTGATTAGTAAATTAATAATTTTTTTAAAAATAATGTGATTATTTTTTTATATTTCTTAGACACCCTGGATTAAAATCAGTATTTGAACCTATCTACGTTCTAATCCGCAGTGCTTACCACGAGAAAGTGAATGACAACAACAAACAAAATTGGGATGATCTTTATATTAGATTAACATATATTATACATACTAACACCAATTAGGCAATTACCCTCAACCATGGTCGTCAGTTTATATTGATAACCTGTATTGACGTCATGGTCATCAGTTTATATTGATAACTCGTACGGGTGTCCGAGATAATGTTTACGACTTTTTAAGCATTTTATTTTTTCATAATTATAACAATTGAATTAAAGTTGTTAATACATATCTTATACATTACATAAAATCAATGGGTAAATGAATAAAAAATAGAGTAGAGTTCAAATCATATAAGCTAATTAATTTGAATTGTGCATAAAAAATAGATAATTATATTATAGATGTATTCATTTTCAACAGAACTATTTCAAATATATAGTAAATACATTCTAATTTTACTATTAAACATTTACGAAAAAATAAACACTTTTTTCAAGATTTTTAACTACCTAAAGTTATCATCATTACTAAAACGCGAAATCACGATTTAAAACTTATGTATAATTTTTAATATTAATAATTAACATATATTCCTTAACATAATCACTCTGCTAACATTATATGCCCTATAATCTAAAACTACACAATAATTATTATTTAATTAATTCATACAATAACAAATTAAAACTATAAAAAAAATTGCACCCGGGCGTAGCAAATTATTAATCTAGTTAATTACTTAAATGATCTGAATTGCCATTAGTACAATGCAAGAACTTCAAAAAGTTTTGGTATTATTTTTTTTCCGGTACAATGTCCATCGTATAAGTTGACCGAGCCGAGAGATTAAAAATACAGACCATCCAACTTTAGCATCTATAAATTAAACATCATCATCATTATCACCACCAATATAAATCACATATTCAAATCCAACAAAACCTGAAAACAAAAAAACAATATCAAAAATATATGCCCTTTAAGTAAGAAACGCAAACATTCCGGCTCTGGAGCTCGACGAGTTTCCGGATCAGCTACGGTCAGAATCAAGGGTCTTGTTCATTTGGTCCACTTTCCTATGGTCTTTACTCTTTCGTACTTGTGGAATCTTGCACGAACGACTACGTTTGGTGAGCAGGTATCTTGTGGACTTCTCATTTATGACATTAATTAACAAGTATGGGCCCAAATCTTTCAAGATACCGAGTTACCACTTACGGACCAATCCATATATATATGTTTTTTCCAAATTATTTAATATGATTTTTTAACTATCTTTTAATGAATTATTGGGTGTATTTATGATTTTGTCGATAAATATGAAGATATTAAATGTTCTTCAAAAAAAAAAAAAAAAAAATCTCATTAGTTCATACCAGCACCAGGCAACCTGCGGTCAAATCAACTTCTCCACTTGATTCTTTTTAGGTCTTGTACTCTTGTTGCATTGATTTCAAAATTGGGAGAATTGAGTAACACCAACAAACGAATCCCCTTCGAATCTGAGAGGACAGATATGAACTCATCAAAACAATTAATAACACAGAAGGAAGTCAGAGATGCCTACGTACTCTATGGAAAATTATTGACCCATCACTAACTATACGATTCAACACTATAAAATATGATTAATTCTCAAATTTTTGTTTTCCTCTCCCTCTTTCCCTTCGTTCCTAGTGTAGTCTAAAAATCACACTCACACTAAATTTCTCCTTTCTCATTCACACAAAATCATGCGTTCCTCGTTTCTGAAGAAAATGTTTTCTTCGAATGGGAAAAATAAAATGGAAGAGACTACCTCATCATTTAGGAATCTTCATGTCAGTCACAATGAACCTGAAGAAGAGATAGAGATCGTCAATACTACGCCCGAGGCAGAAGAATTAGCTGGAAGACTATTCATGAGTAACATGACTCAAGATGAATTTGGGATGATTCTCAACAACAAATTCTCTGATGAACTAATTTCTGAGAAGATAATGATGACATCTAAAATGATCTCCTCCGATAATGTCACTATGAAGGATATACATACGGCAACAACGGAAGGGATTCTTAGCGCCATTTATGAGATCCAAACCGGTGTGGTGGATGACGAAAAATTAAAAGCAAAGACTACCGAAGGAGTTGCGCACGTGGTGCCTTTTGATATGGCTCAAAAAAATAATAGTTATGAGGTCGCCAAAGAGATTCTCACCGAGGATATAATTGAAGCAGCAAGGGCAAATACTCTCACGGATGATGATATCGATAATTTGGCTAATGAGACGATCGGGCGGTTCTTTTGTAATGATGGTGTGAAATTAAGCTTACCTAATGCCAGGCAGGGACTTCTCAGAGCCTTAAGAGAAGCAGTGGAGGCGGAGGAAAGCAAGTGAGCTCGACGACGACGTACGTACGTAGTAAGTAGATGCATGGAGTTGGTTCACGTTAATCGTTGTTTAATACTAATTAAGGTGTTTGTAATAAGTGAATTTGGTTGTCGGCCGATTCATTAAAGTTTGTAGAATAAGTGAACTCCCCTTAGTGCATATTCATATCGTTGGTGTAGTGTGTGTGGATGTATCAAAACTAATGGCCTTTGGGCCTTGTTTTATATTTGGAAACTTAATTATTTTGGCTAGAGTTTGATAATTGAGATATAAACTTTAAATTACTGACAAACTCTTGGAGAGCCGAATTCAAATTTGGTTCTGTGTCACATTTGCTTTGATTCCTATGTTGTGTCGGGCACTTGAAAAGTGGCTAATAATTTATGAAATTTTGTATTACTCTTTAGAAGAATACAAAAGCTTAGAAAAGTGAAAAGAGAGGAATTGTGTTTTCTAATCAAAAACCCAAAATACTGGATTCTGGTTTCTCTTGGTAAAAATATTGTAGTTTCATATTTATAAAGGAAAAGAAACACAAAGATGAGAAAACTCAGTTCTACAATCATAAATAAGCCAAAGTATTTCACACATTGAGGAAACAAACATTCGGTGTGAACATTATCATTGAAGGAAAAGAAGAATACAAGAGATGAGATCTCAGTTCTTGGATTGTCTTGCAATCTTGAACCACTCGGTGTGGAAAGATCCTTCCACATCAGTCCTTTCATATGTATGAGCACCAAAGTAATCTCTTTGTGCTTGGACAAGATTCGCTGGCAATCTCTCTCCTGTAAGAATCAAAGTAGGCGAGACTCGCAGACATACCCGACGTGCTAATACCAGAGTTGATAGCTAAGCAAACGACTCTTCTCCAAGCGGACTGTCTCTCAATGATCTCTTTCGCAAACTCAGGATCGACCAATAGGTTAGCCAGCTCTGCGTTCCTGTCATAAGCTTGCTTGATCCTGTCTAAGAAGATAGCTCTGATGATGCACCCTCCTTTCCAGATTCTAGCTAACTCACCTAGCTTCAATCCCCAGCCTTTTTCCATGCTCTTCGCACGGATTAGGTTCATGCCTTGTGCGTAACTGCAGATTTTGGATGCGTACAGAGCCTTCCTCACGTCATCGATTAGCTGTTTCTTGTCAACGGTTTGATCGGTCAAGATATCCCCAAACCCACCTGCCTTGAAGACTTTAGCTGCTTGTACACGTTCATCTTTTAGCCCGCTGAGGAACCTCGCATCAAGAGAGGATTCAATGGTGGGAGCAGGGACAGATAGCTCAGCGGCTTGCTGCACAGTCCATTTTCCTGTACCTTTCATGCCGGTTTTGTCCAAAACCTTGTCAACCAAATGCCCATCTCCCTTATCGTCCTTGATCCCGAAAATGTCTGCTGTGATCTCTATCAAGAAACTCTCGAGCTCACCTTTGTTCCACTCAGTGAAGACACTGTGAAGCTCTTCATTCGATAATTTACCAACAGATTTCAGGACGTCATAAGCTTCTGCGATCAGCTGCATATCACCGTATTCGATCCCATTGTGGACCATTTTGACAAAGTTTCCAGACCCGCCCTTACCTATGTAAGTCACTCAGGGACCACTATCCCTAACCTGAGCTGCAACCTTGAGAACAATGTCTTCGATATTCTTGTAAGCTTCATAAGAGCCTCCAGGCATCATAGATGGCCCATTACGAGCACCTTCTTCACCACCAGAAACTCCCATTCCAAGGTAGAGGAAACCGTTCTCAGCCACGGCTTTTTCTCTCCTCTCCGTGTTCTCATACCATTCATTACCACCATCCACAATGCAATCACCCTTTTCCAAATAAGCAGAGAGGGTCTTGATGGTCTGGTCGACAGGCGCACCAGCCTTTACAAGCATGATAATAACACGTGGCTTCTGAATCGACTTGACAAAAGACTCGGGGTCATGGAAGCCGTAAAGTGGAAGATTGCCTTCCTTCTTGGCTCGTTCGACGGTCTCATCAACTTTGGAAGTTGTTCTGTTGTAAACAGAGATTGGGAAGCCTTTCTCAGCAATGTTGAGAGCTAAGTTCTGACCCATCACAGCCAGTCCAGCAAGACCTATTCTTGTAGGTTGAACAGCCATATTTTTTTTTCTTGGTCTTTTTCTCTCTGCCAATAATAAACACACCTTTACAAATCTCAAATCTAAGGAAGATGAATAAAGAAGCTAAAGTTTGCGCCAAAGTGAGGTATATAAAACAAACAGCTTCATTGCATGATTAATCTAAAATAAACCAAAAAAAGATATAACCAGGAACAAAATCTCGAAGATCTTCGAACACAGAATCAATAGATCAACATGCCAGATCTCTTTTTTGTTACGATCGTAGCGTACACTAACGTACAATAGCTAAGAATCGATTGATTACCTTTAAACCCAAAAGCGATCTATACATCATTATGATGAGAATTTTCAATTAAAATCCTAAGATCACGACACAAAAGTTCAATTAAGTTCTTCCGAAATTTTCTTAACACATCATTTATATCGAAAAGCGATTGGAAATTTCAGATACCGAAACAAAAAAGAGAATAAAAAACCTTTAGGACATCTGAGTTTCTTGATGATTCTTAAGCCGACAAGTATGAAAGAAAGACAACAAAGAGAGACATTGTAGCTTGGAGAACATATTGCTGTGAAGAGTTTACATAATGATTATAAAGACCAAAACTATGACAGAAAGAACAAGCATAATACTTTGTAACCCTATATAAAGATAAACGTATCAGTTAAAGAATTGCCCAGAAAGACGAAACAACTCGATCCGAGGTTACCTCTTTTCGGTATTTTTTACTCTTTCGGGTTTGGTTTTTTCATCGCTCTCTTTAGAGACCAAAATTGCACATCTGCACAAACTCCATTTCGTTATCCACATATTTAGTCCAGAGAGACTTGTATTGGTTCATTGCAATGTCAAGTCATGGTTTCATGTTTCCATTGTAATGGATCACTGCTGCATTTCTGATCTCGTCCATGCTCACTCCCGGGTTGTAGCCTAACCCAAGTACATGCCAAGATTTGTCCAATGATTTCGTCTTTGAATAGAATGTGATCAATCCTGGAGGGAGAGTACCCAATTTCCAGAGAGTTCTGTCTTCATTCTGCTCGGAAAAAATAAGAATCAACAGAAGATAAGTACATCAAGAGCTTTGATATGTCTAGGTTACTAAGAAAGAATCATACATTACACAACTAAACAATGGACTTACTTTTGCTGTCAAAAAATCAAAAACAATGGACTTACCAATTTCTGCCAGTAATGGTATTGATCGGTGCATTTCTCGCGCCTCCAGGCATTGAGATCGAATATATTCATTCCAAAGGCCCAAGCACAAGCATTGGGGTTAAAGCTCTCTTTGATCAAAGGATGAGTGAAGTTTAGGTATTGACCATATCGATGGAAAGAGCCAAAGCATGTCTCAACAGCTCCATTCACCTTGCCATCCAAGTTGATCTTCCATAAACCGGTCACGTCTTTCTGCACCACAACATCATCGTCCAAGAACAAAATCTTATTCAGCTTAGGATACATCTCTGGTAAGTAAAATCTGAGATGGTTTAACATTGAGAGATATTTCGGGTTCTTGAACTTGAGGTTATGAGAATCTTTAGTTGTGTTCTCAGCTTCATTCTCAAAGTAAAACTTCTGCAACTTGGCAGACTCAAGCTGCCTCAAGACCGGTGCATATGAAGAGTTCAAGAACTTGAAGTCCTCCAAGGATTTGATCTCAATGTGGGCACCACGGTCCAAAGGACGCATCTTGAACCAGACCTTCATGGCTGCAAGATTCATTCGATCGCTCACGACATGGAAGACATGCTTCCATGGCTCCTCTGCGTTCATCACAACAGATCTCACCACAACTGACACAGCAATCACATTGTCAGAGAAAATCGCATAATGGTAAAGAGTTGGATCATCTGCGGCTGGCTCAGGTGGAGCATCCTTGTACTTCTCAGGATTTGAGATCCTCTCTCCCACAAGCCTCATGGCCAAACAATGAAGACTTTTAGGGACTGACTTGGCTGAAATCAAGCTTGCTACAGCACCGTTTTTCTTAGCTTTAGTCAACTGTTCTTGGACAGCAAAGATTGTATCTTTCAACTGTGGATTTTAAGCTGTGTATCATAACTCTCTTTAGACTCAACGATCATCATCCTCGTTGTCTTCACCTTTTCTTTCACTTCTTTCTCAAGCTGCCTAAAAGTATCCTCCTCAAGAGCATTGCCGTTTTCAGACACAGCAGATTTCAAACCAGGTTTTGACTGCAAATCCGAGAAGTTGATAACCAAATCTTCAAACAGCTTAAGCTGCTTGGAAGCATCAAGCTTTAGCTTCCTGGCGTAAGCAGCATATGCATTCACAAGTGTGAGATGATCAGTGGCTTGCTTGTGTATCAGATCCAACCTTGTTTTCAATGGATCCGATTGTAAAGCCAAAAACGTCCTCTGCATATATGCGTTTCCCATACTCGGCAATGTCTAAAACCACACAACAAAAAATCGAAGCTCAGATAAGATTCAAAGGAATTATCACCGATTCGTTTCTAATTTTGTTTGAATTGCAAATGAATCAAAGCATAAACAAGATAAATGAAGGAGCTCTGAGATTGAGAAACGTACATGATCCTGATGAGGCTGATGACGAGAAGAGTTGAGAACGACGGAGAAGGTGGCAAGGAAGAGGAAAGAGAACAAAGCGGAGATAAAGATCCGGTACGAGAAGAAATTACGAAGTCCGGTGCCGGATCCGACGCCGCCCCGGCCTCCACGGAAGGTCACCGCCATTTGTACCGATACACTTCACCTTTACAGGTCAGTTCAATCCAGATCGGGAATTTTCGTTTTGATCCGTCGGAAGATGACTGAGTTAACCTCTCTGGGAGTGTGACGGATAGATCTCAAACATTTATTAGTGAACAAAACACGTTAATAAACAGAGGTAACTAACATATAAATAATTACAAGAAAAAAAAATTATTTTCCCTCAAATAGTATTTATTATAGAAGAATTAATTTGTTTTTTTTCATGAATGATTTCTTATTATTCAAAATGGAGATGCATGGTATCTACTTTTATGGATTTATAAATTCTTCATATTCAATGATTTTTTCTATATAGATGCAGAAGAAATTGACTATGAATCTCTTAATATGCATATGAGTCAAACAAATATACAAACTTTTCAAGTAAATTTTTATAGAAACTTTTTCTACAAATCTTACACAACACATCTAATACACAGTACAAGCTCTTTCTTCTATTTATTCACTGTAACAAAGATCTCAACCCCATCCATAGTCAGTGTTGGCATAAGCTTGAAGATAACTTAAAGATAGAAGCAATCATAATCCCACCGAGTCAGGGATTCTAAAAGATATTAGAATTAGGAGAGGATATTTAGGAACTACCTAGATACATGTATATCCTAATGGGATTAGGATATTAGTCAAATATTTAGTATAAAATGATATGTTGAGTTGTGACATAATCCATTGAGTTTTGAGAGATTGAGAGCTTGAGTTTTTGAGGGATTTTTCTTAAGCTAATAAAAGAGAGATATTCTTTTAAACATCTTTAAAAACTTGAATTGGTATCAGAGCTTTGAGAGATCGTGGGAGAACATATTCTTTTGTGAGAGAGAGAGAAAGAAATTAAACATGGGTGACATACAGGAAGCTGCGACGGGAAGAACGAAAGAAGGAGGCCCTTCTTCAATCAAATGTCCAATGTTAAATTCAACGAATTATACAGTATGGGCTATAAGAATGAAAAATTTACTCAAAGTAAATAAAGTATGGACAATCATAGAAACACCAACAGACGACAGCGAAAAGAACGACATGGCAATAGCTCTGTTATTCCAGTCGATCCCGGAGGCGCTCATACTACAGGTCGGAGAGTTGGATTCAGCAAAACAGGTATGGGAGGCTATCAAAGCAAGACACGTAGGAGCAGAAAGAGTCAAAGAAGCAAGATTGCAGACATTAATGGCGGAATTCGATCGATTAAAGATGAAAGACACCGACAAAATAAACGATTTCGCCGAAAAATTATCTGAGATTTCATCAAAATCTGCTGCCCTTGGAGAAATCATTGAAGAATCAAAACTTGTTAAAAAGTTTCTTAAGAGCCTTCCGAGAAACAAATATATACACATCGTAGCTTCACTTGAACAAGTTTTAGATCTAAAAAGTACAAGTTTCGAAGATATCATAGGACGTCTTAAAGCCTACGAAGAACGCGTTACCGAAGAAGAAGAAGATACAAAAGAAGATCAAAGCAAGTTAATGTATGCGAATAATGAAACACAAGCAGTCCAGACAAATCGAGACTACAGTAGCGGATACAAAGGCAGAGGTCGTGGAGGACGATTCAATAATAGAGGAAGAGGCCGTGGAAGATATAATGGAAACAGAGACATGTCGGAAGTAATCTGTTTTCGATGTGATAAATACGGCCACTTTGCCTCCAAATGTCCAGATCGATTGCTAAAACTACAAGAAACACAAGAAGAAGAAAACGACGAAACAGAAAGTGCAGACAAACTTATGATGCATGAGGTGGTGTATCTAAATGAAAAAAAGATTGTACCAAGCAGATATGAAACAAATACTGCAGAAAAGGACATATGGTATCTTGACAATGGAGCTAGCAACCACATGACAGGAGAAAGAATGTATTTTTCAAAGATTGATCACTCCATTACTGGAAAAGTGAGGTTTGGTGATGACTCTCGGATCGATATCAAAGGAAAAGGAACAGTTGAATTCATAGATGAAGATGGAAAACTAAAGATACTATCCGGTGTATATTTCATTCCTGATCTAAGAAGTAACATAATCAGTCTCGGACAAGCTACAGAATCAGGTTGTGATGTAAGAATGAGAGGAGTAAAACTGACAATACATGATCAGAATGGAAAATTACTTGTTAGCACACTAAGATCAAGAAACCGTTTATACAAGGTCCGTATGGGAGTTAAAAAAACCACCATGTGTCTTCATTCAATAATATCAAGTGAGTCAAGCAAGTGGCATGCAAGATTGGGACACATAAACATTGAGACAATCAAATCTATGATACAAAAGGATCTGGTCATAGGAGCTCCACACATCGATATTGAGAAAGAAGTATGCAGATCTTGTTTACTTGGAAAGCAAACAAGACAAATGTTTCCACAAGCCACTTCATATCGAGCAACTAAAGTCTTAGAGCTCATTCATGGCGATCTCTGTGGCCCCATAACTCCAAGTACACCTGCTGGAAGTAAGTATGTTTTTGTTCTTATCGATGATCATTCTCGTTACATGTGGACGATTCTGTTAAAAGAAAAAAGTGATGCCTTTAAGAAATTTAAGACGTTTAGAACTATGGTGGAGCAAGAATCAGGAATAAGCATACAAACTTTCAGAACAGATAGAGGAGGAAAATTTATGTCGCAAGAGTTCAATACCTTCTGTGATGATCCAGGGATTAAGAGGCACTTCACAGCTCCTTACACTCCTCAACAAAACGGGGTCGTTGAGAGACGTAACAGGACATTAATGGAGATGACTAGAAGTATTTTAAAACATATGCTCGTTCCAAATTATCTATGGGGAGAAGCGGTCAGACACTCGACATACCTTATAAACAGAATAGCTACGAGAGCACTTAAAGAGAAAACTCCATATGAAGCTTTTCGAGGAAGGAAACCAAGTATTAATCATCTACGAATCTTCGGATGCATCAGTTATTCAAAGGTGGAGGCACAACATTTGAAGAAATTAGATGACAGATCACGTATACTAATCTGTTTAGGAACAGAACCGAGATCGAAAGCGTATCGATTATTCGATCCACAAACCCAGAAAATAGTGGTAAGTCGAGATGTTATTTTTGATGAAACGAAAGGCTGGAACTGGAATAAAAGGCATACAGAGCAAGATGGAACTGGAAACTTTAAAATCACTCTTGGAGATTTCGGCAATCATGGGATCCAAGAAACAAACTCTGTTAATGACGAAACAGAGGATAACAATAACACTATCGGAAATAATGGAGGAATGGCCGAGAATCATGATGATAATAACACAGAAGGAGAAGAAAGTGAAGAACACAATGAAGATAGTGGTGAAGAATCTCAAAATCAACCAGTATTAAGAAGATCGACGAGACAGAGCAACAAACCCAAACAATTTGAAGACTATGTGTTACTCGCTGAAGAAGAAGGAGAACGACTGATGATGTGTTTGAATAACGAGCCAAGAGACTTCTGGGAAGCAAAGAAATCTGAAAAATGGATGCACGCATGTGACGATGAAATTCTTTCAATCACAAAGAATCATACTTGGAACCTTGTTGAACTTCCACATGGGGCAAAACCGATCGGATTAAAATGGGTATTCAAGCTGAAACGAAACTCCGATGGGAGCATTAACAAATACAAAGCTCGACTCGTAGCCAAAGGATATGTGCAACGCTATGGAATAGATTTCGACGAAGTATTTGCTCCAGTAGCTCGAATTGAGACAATCTGTCTTCTCATCAATCTAGCAGCGGCCAATGGGTGGGAAATTCATCATCTTGACGTAAAAACAACATTTCTTCATGGAGAGCTAAAAGAAACTGTTTATGTTACACAACCAGAAGGATTTGAAGTAAAAGGGAGTGAAGACAAAGTGTATAAACTCAACAAAGCCTTGTATGGGTTAAGACAAGCACCAAGAGCGTGGAATGAGAAGCTTAACAAAATTCTTAAAGAACTTCAGTTCAAAAAATGCTTAAAAGAGCCATCTGTCTACCAAAAGGCGGTAAACCAGAATCTTCTACTTGTTGCCGTATATGTTGATGATTTATTTGTCACAGGGACAAATATAAAAATCATTGAAGAATTCAAGGAGGAGATGGCATCTAAATTTGAGATGAGTGATCTTGGGAAATTAACCTATTATCTCGGAATCGAGGTGTGTCAACACGAAGGAGGAATAACGCTAAATCAAAAACGCTATGCATTAAAGATCTTGGAAGAAGCTGGGATGAAAGACTGTAACTTGGTACACACGCCAATGGAGTCTGGTTTGAAATTATCAAAAGAAGAAGAAGAACAAGACATTGACGCCACAAGCTATAGAAAGAATGTTGGTTGCCTTCGTTATTTACTACACACAAGACCAGACTAATCTTATTGTGTGGGAGTACTTAGTCGATACATGCAAAACCCAAAAGAATCTCATGGAGTGGCAATGAAGCAATGTCTTAGATACTTACGCGGCACCACTACTCTTGGCTTAACATTCGAGAGATCGGTTTTGAATACAACAAGATTAGTCGGGTATAGTGACAGTAGTCACAACGTAGACCCAGATGATGGTAAAAGCACAACATGCCATGTGTTTTATCTTGGAGAAAGCCCGATCTCATGGTGTTCGCAGAAACAAGATACGGTAGCATTGTCATCATGTGAAGCCGAGTTTATGGCAGGTACAGAAGCGGCGAGACAGGCAATTTGGCTTCAAGACCTACTTGGCGAGATTATTGGTTCACCATGTGAAAAGGTCATTATTCGAATAGATAATCAATCGGCCATAGCACTCACTAAGAACCCGGTGTTTCATGGACGAAGCAAGCATATACATACAAGGTATCACTTCATAAGAGAATGTGTTGAGAAAGGACTAGTAGAGGTCGAACATGTTCCAGAAAATGAGCAAAAGGCGGATATACTAACAAAGGCTCTTGGAAGAATCAAGTTCAAAGAGATGAGAGATCTCATTGGAGTAAAAGACTTGGTTAAGGATGACTTCAAGCTTAGGAGGGAGAATGTTGGCATAAGCTTGAAGATAACTTAAAGATAGAAGCAATCCTAATCCCACCGAGTCATGGATTCTAAAAGATATTAGAATTAGGAGAGGATATTTAGGAACTACCTAGATACATGTATATCCTAATGGGATTAGGATATTAGTCAAATATTTAGTATAAAAGGATATGTTGAGTTGTGACATAATCCATTGAGTTTTGAGAGATTGAGAGCTTGAGTTTTTGAGAGATTTTTCTTAAGCTAATAAAAGAGAGATATTCTTTTAAACATCTTTAAAAACTTGAGTCAGATCCCGTAAAACCAATTCCTCTTTTATTATAATTGTATTTTCTCAAGAAAAAAGAAAGGATGAAAGTAAAACAAACCAAAATGATATTTTCATTGTTAGCCCTAATCTTGGCATTGAGTATCTGACCATCGGAAGCAGCTCCGCCGCTTGTGTATTGTCTGACAACGAGGATAGTGAGAGTGCCGGGATGTTACAATGCGTTGAGATTAGCGGCGGACAGAGATTGTCGATGCTTATCAGTAGACTGTTGCAGAGCTGTCTTCGCAACACTTCCTGCTTCTTGCAAGTTAATTCTGACCTTGTTTTACCTATTAGTGTCTTCAGAGAAATTTGTACTCAAACGGTCCCTGCAGCTCCAGGCCCAACTTTATGATTTTTATGTATCTTTCAATTATATGCTAAACGAGAGATATGAAGCAAGCTAGTCATTACAATTACATTATTATTTTTGCAATATTCCGCTAGAAATATATTACCAAGTAAATCATATGTTTTGACTTGGTATATCATGTTTCATATATAAACCATGCAAAACATGAAATATATATGAAGATCATATATCTTTGATATCTCAGACGCATAAATCCAACAAAAGTAAATATTTATCGGTCAACTAATAACGTTTAAATTATATTTACTGTTCATTCGACTAATGTAAATCACACACACACACACACAAAAAAAAATCACATCATCTGATTTCTTCAACAATACAAACCCCATAATCCATTTAATTATATTTTCTGTTCCATACATAACGTTGTATTTGATTTCAAGTTTACCAAAACTGATAGTCATTTTGTTAATCGGTTAATTTTAATATTTTACATCAAAGATGAACACAAAGGATTTCTTAAAAATATATAGTTTCCTTGATACCATCAACATAATTGATACACATTGACTGTAAAATTCCTAAAATATGTATATGGCCGGGTCAAACAAATAAATTAACTTTCCGAATCTTTTCAGTCTAATTTTATATACTGTATAAAAACCTAAATCTTTGATTCATTGCGAGTATATGGAATTTTTGAATGTGAAAGGAAACAAGATCAATGACATGTTTCCATTTGATTGGGATCTCTGCAAAAGTTAAAGATTCTTGAGCTCCAATCAAATGCTTCTATAGTCCAGTCTATAACTCCTCTATCTATTTAGGGTTTCCAAGTATGACGATCATCGACATATCCAATAACAATTTTCTTGGATCATTGCCAGAAGACTATTTTGCCAATTGGTTTGAAATGTCAAAGGTGTGGAGTGGTTATGCCTCCCCAAGGATGAACTATATGGGCAATAATAATTTCACTGCGTATAATTCCATCGATTTGTTGTACAAAGAAGTAGACATGGATTTTGATCGGATCTCTCTAGGCTTCAAAGCCATTGATTTTTCTGGAAACCAATTTTGCGGACATATCCCTGAATCCATTGGTCTATTGAGCAATTGCGTCTTCTCAACTTGTCTGGCAATATATTCACAGAAAACATCTCACCATCCTTGGCGAATATCACAAAGCTCGTGAAAGCTTTTGTAGAAACTGGATTGAAGAGAAATACTTTTTATTAATGTTTTCTTCTTAACATTTCCAATTACAGAGGAGGCTATATATAAGGGAGCCTCAAAGATAAAACCTAGAGTATACGTCATGAAGCACACGTGATACCAGGGAGACAGAGAGAATCAAATCGGTTATGAAAAATGAGTGAATGAGTTGCACCTCCCTTATGTTGTTGCGCTGGCATCACCGTACTCTTTGACTGTGAGACTTTGCTACCGTTGCAGAGTAACGACGACATGATGTCAATGGGCTTGTTGTTTTGGTGAAGGCCCAACGTCGATGTGTGTCCATTAGTTGCAAGCAAAACTTCCGTTTGCTTTAGAGTCTTGTTATTTTACACACCCCCTCAAATTTGGTGTGGGGGGAAGCATTACGCCAAGTTTGTAACGCAAGTCAAAGAAGGGCTGCTGAGGAAGAGACTTTGTAAATATGTCGGCTAGCTGTTGAGAAGAGGGAACATGTTTTACGACCAATGTTCTTAAGGCAACACGTTCTCCGACATAGTGAAAATCCACATCAAATGGCTTGGATCTGTTGTGCATTGCCGGATTTGCAGTGAGGTAAACTGAGGACAGATTGTCACAATAAATTTCCGGAGTAGTGGGCTAAGATATACCAATTTCCCGAAGCAAAGACGATATCCATTTCATTTCTGTAGCTACAAGAGACAATGTTCTATACTCTGTTTCGATAGATGACCTGGACACGGTGGGATTTCTTTTTGCAGACCAACTGATTATGTTCTTCCCAAAAAAAGTGCAAAAACCACCTATATACCTTGTTTCTTTGCAATTTTCTCAATCACTATTACTATAGGCTCTTAGTGTAGAATCTGTGTCAGAGCTGAGATCTAAGCCCATCTGAACTGTGCCTTTAACATATCGTAAAATCCTTTTTAAAAGATTGAAGTCTGCCACACTAGGTGAGTGCATCCTTTGACAGACTAGATTGACTGCGAATTGAATGTCATGTCTAGTTAAAGTAAGGTATTGTAATTTACCAGCCAAGCTTCGAAAATAAGTCGGGTCGGAGAAATCTTCTTGATGACCTAAGACTTTGTCAATTTGCAGAGGTAATGACGTTGGCATAGGAGCACAATCATACATGCTTGCTGTCACTAGAAGATCAGTAGCATATTTTTCTTGGTGAAGAAATAGACCTTCTTAATGATAGTGTGCCTGAATCCCCAAGAAGTAATGAAGACCACCATATCTTTCATCTTGAATTCTCTGTTAAGACTCTGAAATAGGTCTTGAAGAAGGGTGGTGTTGTTTCTTGTAAGCAACATGTCATCAGTATAAAGCAAGAGAAACATTAGATCCTTGCCTTTCAGGTACACAAAAAGAGAAGGGTCTGAATAGGTGCATATGAACCCAAACTCAATGAGAAATGTACTGAAATTGTCAAACCAAGCTCTGGGAGCTTGTTCTAAGCCATATATAGCCTTGTTGAGCTTGAAAATGTAATCAGGCATATCTTTGTCTTCAAATCAAAGTGGTTGATACATGTAAACTGTTTCTTTCAAATCTCCAAGTAAGAAAGCATTCCTTACATCGAGTTTTTTAATCTCCCATTTGTGTGTGGTGGCAACATGTAAAATCGATCTTATAGTGGATGTGCGGACAACAAGACTATAGGTCTCCACATAGTCCACACCTTCTTCTTGTTCATAACCCTTGGCCACAAGACGTGCCTTCAATCTATCAAGAGATCCATTAGCCTGTAGTTTTGTCTTGAAAACCCAATTGCAACCCGACGGTGTCAAGGATTCGTCTGGAGGAACCAGGTCCCAAGTACGAGTAATGTGAAGTGAATCAACTTCATCACCCATGGCATTAGTCCAACCTGAATCTTTGAGAGATGATTTAACTGTTTTTGGTTGATCATGATATGTATTCTTGACCGTGAGAAGAGCATATTTAGGATTAGGCTTGATAATGCCAGCCTTAGCTCTAGTAATCATAGGATGACTATGTGTGTCAGTTTGAGGAGAAGAATGAGCTGAGGAGCTTGCTTGTTGTGTAGGTGATGGTAAAGGAGGGAAATCACTTTCACTAAACAAAGATTCTGTTGAATCAGATCTGGTGTTGAGAGTTGTTTATAATGGACTTTGAGTGGTAGGAGAAGGAGCTTGTTTTGAAGAAGCAAGAGCAAGAGCTTGAGAATTCACGATTGTTGAGGAAGAGGGGAAGACACCTCATCACTGGTAGCTTGTTGTCTAGAAGAGTAGCATGCCATGAATTGCGGATTCTCCAACAAATACGGATCATTATGGCGGCTTCCTTTGGTGAGAAGCTGTCTTGTCCGTTTTTCCTTAACAATCACACCATCAGAATCAAACTCAAATGCACAGGGATAGTCAGCAGTAAGTTTGGAAATAGACAAGAGTGATATAGTGATATCGGGACAAACAAGAACATCCTGTAAAGGCAAATTACTTTGAAGACTAGGGAGAGTTGCAGAACCATTGTGCGTTATGGGCAAGAAATCACCATTACCAACTATGACTGAGTCATCACCACTGTAAGGCTGAGTAGTTTGAAATTGTGTTGTTGTGTTGGTGATGTTTGAAGTTGCTCCTGTATCCGGATACCATTCACTGTCGGATTTTGAGTTGTGATCTGAGGAAACACGCATAGCAGCAAAGGCATTAGGGAGATCTTCACACTGGAACGCATGATCGAATCTTTTTGTAGCATTTGTAAGCAGAGTGCCCATATTTGTTGCAGATTTGACAAGTTGGTCTTGTGCCAGAATCTGAGGATGAGCCATTGGAGATTTTTTGGTGGCACCCTCTTCCTCTGGATGAGTAATTACCACGACCACGATGACCATTAGAACGTCCACCACAAGTAGAGTATTCTCTGTTTGTAGCAAAGACCAAGTGAGGGGTAACTGAAGTGCGTTCTGCATACGCCTGAATCTTGTCATCAAAATTTATTAACTTGAATTCAACATCTTCAAAGGACATGGGAAATGTGTCTATAGATCCCTCAATTATTGTAGAAATGGACTCATATTCCTGTCCTAAGCCATTTAAAACTCCAAATATCTTCTCATTTTCAGGAATATGACAACCAATAGAATCTAGTTGGTCACAGATCTCTTTAACATTGTTCAAATACTCAACCATGGTCTTCCCTTGCTTCGAAATAGAATTCAACTTACGCAGGAGTTCACTCTTTCTAGAAGGAGAAATCCGATTATACTTCTTGGCTAGAGAAAACCATACCTCTTTAGATGCGTGTAGTCCATAGACAGATCTGAGAGCTTCTTCTGACAATGAGCCAAACAGTCACCCCTATATCTTCTGACCATTGCGAAGCCATGTGACAAAATCCGGATTTGGCACTTCTGA
This sequence comes from Crucihimalaya himalaica, assembly GCA_004349715.1. Lineage (NCBI taxonomy): Eukaryota > Viridiplantae > Streptophyta > Magnoliopsida > Brassicales > Brassicaceae > Crucihimalaya > Crucihimalaya himalaica. Next base: position 5,673,334 of record SMJT01000004.1, on the reverse strand, counting down.
CACTTGATCTCCATTTCTGACTATCTTGGTTATAGGAGGACAAGGAGAGCCACCAGTAACATGGCCTAGTAGCATTTGGCTATTGAGCCATGTTTCAAATTGTATCTTCCATAACAAGTAGTTAGAAGAACAAAGTTTTAGAGTGACACAATGCGGAAAGCTTAAAGCTGAAGAAGGATCAGAGAGGTCAGCGATGGATGACTGGCTCTGATACCATGAAAGCGTTTTATTAACATATAGATTAAGTTTCCCTTAGCTTAGTCATATTTACATTTTCAGCTCATGTATATAAACCCCAATACTCTCTTATTTCACACTTAATGAGAAAACATATTATTTCGATATCCGTTAATATGGTATCAGAGCGCGTAACAAACTTTTCTTCCGCTTCTCCAATTTCTTATTCATCTTCATCAAATCATCTCTGATTTCATGGATTCATCTTCAATTTCATGAATTCATCTTCAATTTCTTGTTGATACATCACGATTATCAACACATCATCTTCGATTCATCCACTGTTGGCGAGATTTGAGCTCCGATTTCATCAAATGAGTGTCTCAAGCCGTCAATCCATTTTCATCTTCTTCGCAATCTTTGTTTACGCCATTGTTGAACTCTTGATAAGTGTTTCTTCATCTCTGTGTGTTTTCTCAACTCGATTCTTCGGATAAAATAACGTTGAATCTTGAATCTTGGTTCCTTGGTTTGCTCAGATTAACATCAGATCTGTTCAAATTCTCTTGATTCTTTGGTTATCTTCTATTATCAGTGTGGATCTAATGACTACATCAGGAACTACAGATCTGAATCTTGCTGATATACGTCAGTCTACAGATCATTATGAGAATCTGTATTTCTTACATAGCTCGGATCATGCTGGATTAGTTCTAGTCTCAGATCGATTATCAAATGTAGCAGATTTTCACTCTTGGAGACGGTCTGTGCGTATGGCTCTAAACGTGAGGAATAAACTTGGTTTCATTGACGGTACTATTACTCAACCTTCTTCTACTCACAGAGATTATGGATCATGGTTTCGCTGTAATGACATGGTGGCAACATGGCTCATGAATTCAGTCTCTAAAAAGATTGGCCAAAGCTTGCTTTTTATATCTACAGCAGAGGGAATTTGGAAAAACATCTTGTCTAGATTTAAGCAAGATGATGCACCAAGGGTTTATGAGATTGAACAGAGGCTAGGTACCATCCAACAAGGAGCTATGGATGTTAGTATATACTTTACTGATCTAGTAACTCTGTGGGAATAATATAAAAACTATGTAGAGCTGCCAATTTGTACTTGTGGTAAGTGTGAGTGTAATGTTGCACTGTTATGGGAAAAACTTCATCAAATGAGTAGAGTTACTAAGTTTCTTATGGGCTTGAATGGATCTTTTGAATCTACTAGAAGACATATATTGATGATGAAACCTATGCCATCTATTGAAGATGCATTCAATCTGGTTACTCAAGATGAGAGACAGAAACATATCAAGCCGTCTATTCAAGCTGAGAATATGGTGTTTTAGACGTCAGCTCCAACTAGTGCTCCTATCAATGGTTCTTCTGTGTATAGTGGTCCAGTGGATAATACAGCATATGCAATTCAGAATAACTATAAACCTAGAACATCTTGTCCTGTATGTACTCACTGCGGTCAGACTGGTCACATTGTACAGAAATGTTTTAAACTTCATGGATATCCTCCAGGTTATATCCCAGGCTTCAAAAGCAATCTCTCCAATTATCATTCTCAGAAAAATTCTACTTCATCACAGAATTTTCAGCCAAAAGAAGGATCATTTCAGAACCAGACAAGACCAAGTCAATTTCAAAATACAGTTGCTAATGTGATGACAGATTCTTTGTCATACACTCCACCAGTAACTAATGCTACAAATATGGATATTAGCACAATGAATATTGATCAGGTACATGCTCTTATTCAACAATTGGCAGCTCATATTCAACTTTCCAAGTCTCAAGCTCCACAGCCTCAAGCTCCAACTCCACAAATAGCATCTGTCACTGAACACGGTATTATGGCTGTTCAATCGTCTGCTGGTATCTTACATTTCCCTTCAACTTCACTTCGTTTTGAAAATAATCATTTAACATTTCAACATCAATGCCTTTCCACCCTTTATACAAATCTTCCTCATGGTTCTTGGATAATAGATAGTGGAGAAACAACTCATGTCTGTTCTGATCTGACATTTTTTAGTGAAACAGCTACTGTCTCTGGAGTAACTGTTTCTTTACCAAATGACACAAGGGTTGATATCACACACACATGCATTGTTTCATTATCACAATCACTAATTTTACATGATGTGTTGCATGTTCCATCATTCAAGTTTAACCTGATTTCTGTGAGCAGTTTGTTGAAAACTAATCATTGTTCTGCACATTTTTATGTTGATTCTTGTATAATTCAGGAGTTTATTCAGGGCTTGAAGATTGGTTGAGGAACCCTTCTGCATAATCTCTACATTTTACAACCTGAATCATCAACATCATCATCATATCACTTCTCTGGATCCTTGCTGGTGGATGGAGATCTTTGGCATAGACGCCTTGGCATCTATCTACTGACAAGTTAAAGAATCTTTCGGGTACTTTACACATATCAAAGTCTAGTCTAGTACAGTGTTCTCATTGTCCTATATGTTCTTTAGCTAAACAAAAACTGTTATCATTTGAGTCACACAATCATTTGTCTGCAACACCATTTGACCTTGTTCATCTAGATGTCTGGGGTCCTTTCTCTATAGAGTCTGTTGAAGGTTATAAGTACTTTTTCACTTTAGTTGATGACTGTACACGTGTAACCTGGATTTATATGATGAGGAATAAAAGTGAAGTTTCTAACATTTTACAACTTTCATTTCTCATGTTAAGACTCAATATAATGGTATTATTAAGGCAATACGAACTGATAATGCTCCTGAATTGAACTTTACTGACATTGTTAATAAATATGGCATGATGCACCAGTTTTCTTGTGCTTATACGCCTCAGCAAAATTCAGTGGTAGAACGTAAACACCAACATTTGTTGAATGTTGCTAGAGCATTACTTTTTCAGTCCAATATTCCTTTAGCTTATTGGAGTGATTGTGTTTTAACATCAGTTTTTCTCATAAACAGGACACCATCTTTGCTATTACAGAACTTATCACCCTATGAACTGCTAACTAAGAAACAAATACTTTTCTACGCACTTTTGGTTGCCTTTGCTATGTTTCTACTTTGGTAAAAGATAGAAACAAGTTTAGTCCTCGTGCTGAAAAATGTGTTTTCTTAGGATATGCCTCTGGATATAAGGGATATAAAGTTCTGCATCTTGATTCAAATTTGGTATTTGTTTCTCTTAATGTCATATTCCATGAAAATGAATTTCCCTTTCACTCAAGTCATCAACCACATTCTCATGACATTTTACGAGATTGCATTTTGCCTTTACCAGTTCAAGTAGATTTTGATACCATGAATGATACTATGTCTGCTTCTACTTCTACTGGCTTTGATTCACATATCATTCATCATGATTCTGTTTTAGATTCTCCTCTCATTCATAATGAAATAGTTAATCCTGATGCATCTACATCTTGGGCATCTGCATCACATTCACCTATATCAATCCTTGTTGTCCCATCTACAACTAGGAACAATGTTACTACAGCGACATGAGTTCTTTCACTGCCTAATGGCAGGCCAAAACGGACTGGTAAGGCTCCTTCTTACTTATCTGATTACCATTGCTCTCTCAATCAAATTTCATCATCATCTCCTCTTAAACTCAAAACTACTCCATATCCTATATCATTTGTTCTCACATACTCACAACTAAAATATCCATTTCAGTCATATGTCCTTTCTATTTCCCTAGAAACAGAACCAAAGACTTTTCACCAGGCCATAATATCTGTGAAGTGGACAAAGGTTATGGATGTAGAAATTGATGCTATGGAGCTTAATAGAACTTGGAGTGTTGTTTCTTTACCCCCAGGTAAGAATGTGGTGGGGTGTAAATGGGTTTATACTATTAAGTATAATGCAGATGGCACTATAGAAAGATATAAGGCCAGACTGGTTGCTAAGGGTTTCACACAACAGGAAGGGGTTGATTACTTTGACACATTTTCCCCAGTGGCTAAGTTAGCTAGTGTGAAGCTCATTCTTGGTTTAGCAGCTAGAGAAGGATGGAGTTTAGTACAAATGGATGTCATAAATGCGTTTTTACACAGTGACTTAGAGGAGGAGATTTACATGAGTTTACCTCAAGGGTATACTTCTGCTTCTGGTACTCTACCAAACAATCCAGTGTGCAGATTACACAAATCCATCTATGGCCTGAAGCAGGCATCAAGACAATGGTACAAATGTCTATCTCAAGCTCTTCTCAGTGATGGTTTTATTCAGTCTTATGCAGACAATACATTGTTTGTTAAATTCACAGATGCATCTTTCATAGCCTTATTAGTCTATGTTGATGACATATTGATTGTGAGCAACAATGATGAGGCAGTTAGATTAGTACAAAGTACTCTTGCTAAGCAGTTTAAGACTAAGGATCTTGGTCAGGCTCGTTTTTTCTTGGAACTTGAGATAGCTTGTAACTCTGAAGGGATTTCTGTTTGTCAACGAAAGTATTGCTTGGATTTACTCTCTGATGCAGGCTTATTGGGTTGTAAACCTAAATCAGTTCCTATGGATCCAAAGGTGCATCTGAGCAAAGAAATTGGAATATTGCTTGATGATGGAAAGCCTTATCGAGAATTGATTGGTCGACTGTTATATCTGTGTATCACACGTCCTGATATACATTTGCAGTGAATCGATTAAGTCAATTTCTCTCATGTCCTACAGATATACATCTTCAGGCAGCTCATCACATTCTGAAATATTTGAAAAACAATCCAGGCCAAGGTTTGTTCTACTCAGCTTTAATAGAAGTTTGTTTGAAAGGGTTTGCTGATGCTGACTGGGGAACATGTACTGATACAAGAAGGTCAGTGGCTGGTACATGTGTTTTCCTGGGTACTTCTCTCATTTCCTGGAAGTCTAAGAAACAGGACACAGTCAGTGGAAGCAGCACAGAAGCAGAGTATAGAAGCATGGCCATTGCTACTAAGGAGATGTTGTGGTTGAATCAAATGCTGACAGACTTACATATATCGATTCAATCTCAGGCTAAGATCTTCTGTGACAACAAATCGGCAATGCACATTGCCAATAATCCAGTGTTTCATGAAAGAACGAAACACATTGAAATCGACTGTCATACTACTAGGGATCAGGTGAAAAATGGTTTTTTGAAGGTGATGCATGTCTTTACAAACAACCAACTTGCGGATATACTAACTAAACCTCTTCATCCGGATCCATTCCACTCTATTCTTAATAGATTGTCGGTTTCAAGCCTCTTCACACATGTTCTTGATTCGGCTTGAGGGGGGTGTATTAACATATAGATTAAGTTTCCCTTAGCTTAGTCATATTTACATTTTCAGCTCATGTATAGGCCTGGGCATAAGTATCTGGATCCGAGGAACCGGACCGGATCCGACCCGAAAAAACCGGTCTGGTTCGGGTTCGGTTCTGCACATATTACCCGATGGTTCCTATATTGTTAGAACCGTGGATCTCGGGTCGGATCCGGTTCTTACCCGGAACCGAATTAAAGAACCGAAGTACTTCCTTTCCCTATTGGGCCTATTCTATGCCTATTTTTTTAACTTCCACAGTTCCACCCATAATTCTTTGTCTATTCTTTTCCCAATTCTCGAAAACTTTATACCCACCCACCCTAATCTATGCCTAAGCCTAACAACGATCATCAAATCTCGAAATCAAGACCAAACGTAGAGTCTCAATCTGTATCATCCGCTGCGTCGAATCGATCGGTGGTAAGCTCCATGAATCAATCTTCTTTATTCAATTCGATTTTGGTGTTTTATGTGTTTAATCAAATGATTTAGAGTTTTTATGTTCTTAATCGATTTTGGATATGTTGATTGTATATGTGTTTGTTGAATTTCAATTTGATTTCTGTGTTTGTTGAACTACCATTTCTGCGTTTGTCGATTTATGTGTTTATTGATTTCTGTTTTTCGAATTTGATTTCAATTCGATTTTTGGATTATTATGTTTATGTGTTTGTTGAACTTTCGTTTGTGTTTATGATGTTTGTGTTTTATTATTTTCTTGCAGATGGTTTCTAGTTCTACTCCTAATCAAACAAACATGGAAGTTGATGCAGAAGAAGATATTGATGTTGAAGATCTTTTAGAGGAGGAGACAAATGATGAAATAGGATCTCAAACTCCCAGTCAAAATGCTAGTACAGGGAAAAGGAAAGGTACTCAGAGAAGTAAGAAAACAACTTCCTTAGTATGGAATCATTTTACACGCACAAAGGGAAGCCGAAACAAGTGCACATGTAACTATTGTGGCAAGGATTTTTCTTGTGCAACAACATCCGGCACCTCCAATCTGAGGAAGCATTTACGATTTCATTGCATGAAGTATAAGGCTTGGACAACTGTCCATGGATCTTCTCAACATGTATTTCTATTGATCTCCAATGAACATTATGGAAGACTATTACTACATGTCATACTTATTGCTTAGTTTCGTTTTAAAGGAAGAACATTTATTGTGCTCTGATATATAGTTTCAGCTGTGGTTGTGCATTTATTGTGTTTTATTTCTTCTCTAAAGGTAATAAACGAAGAAGGTGATGGGAGTATCGGTTTATGCAAGGTTTCTGAATCTGTATGGAGAGAAGCTACGAACGAAATGTTAGTTCTAGGGGAGCTGCCTCTCTCTTTCGTAGAGAGTTTGGCTTGGAGGCATTTTTGCAGTAAAACAAAACTTTATCAGCCTCACTCTAGACGAACAGCAACCAGAGACATTGCAGAAATGTTTGTGAGAAAGAAAGCCAAAATGAAGAAAGTGCTCAACGCCAACAAGCAAAGGATGTCCCTCACTACTGATATATGGGTAGCTCCCACAACTGGATGTAGTTATATGGTAATCACAACCCATTTCATAGATGGTAATTGGAATCTAAAGAAGATGATCATCGGTTTCAAGAATATAAGTGATCACAAAGGTGCAACAATAGCTGCTGTTCTTGCGCAGTGTTTAGAGGAGTGGGACATCAAAAAGATATTTTGCATCACAGTGGATAATGCAACCGCTAACAGTACTGCAATCAAGAGATTCAAGGATGAATTCAGCCTAGTGGGAGCTGATTCATTAGTCCACAGTGGTGAATTTTTACATCTGCGATGCGCTACTCACATTATAAACTTAATTGTGAAAGATGGATTGAAGGAAACAGACACGAACATTGCTGCTATTCGGAATGGTGTGAGTTATGTAAGGTCATCTCAACCAAGATTGCATTCCTTTCAGCATCGTCTTGAGTCAGGGAAGAGTATGACAAAGGGAAGCCTATCTTTGGATTGCCTAACTAGATGGAATTCAACATACCTGATGTTGAATAGAGCAATGGAATTTAGGGAGACATTTGAGAAGATGAGGATTGAGGACGCGTTATATCTTGATCACTTTAAAGATAATTTGGGTTCGGATAAGGTGAAGAGGATTGGACCACCAGCGAAAGAAGATTGGGGCAAAGTAGACAAGTTAAGTAACTTCCTTGGCATCTTCTATGATGCTACGCTTGTGCTTTCTGCATCTACTTCAGTGCGTTCTCATAAGATTTATAATGAAATTGTATCAATTCAAAGAAACCTCATCTTATTGAGTTTGGATCCTGATGAAGAGTTGCAGAAGAAAGCTACAGGTATGATTTCTAAGCTAGCCAAGTATTGGGATCCATTCATGGAAGATACTGAGATGAATATATTGTTGATAGTAGCTAGTGTTTTTGATCCGAGACACAAAATGAAGTTTGCTCAGCTCTGTTTTGATATGTTATATGGAAAAGATAGCGTGAAGGCTACTCAGATGCATGATTCAGTCCTGGATGTTTTGAAGAGGCTTTTTGAGGAGTATAGTTCTTTTAATATCACTAGGTCTACTTCTGTAAACAGAACTGCAAGTGTTGGATCAAGTTCTTCTTCTCAAACACAAAGAAGTGATTCAACATCTGATTTATGTAGAGTAAACATGGCTAGGCGTGGTCGTTTAGGTTTTGAAAAGATGGATTCGCTTTACAAAGAGTTACAAAGAGAAACAGGATATCCAGAATCAGCTACTGAGCTGGATTTGTATTTGACAGAGAATGTGGAGAATCCAGTTGTTTTTCAAGGCACCGAATATGATGTTCTCTCATGGTGGAAGGTTAATACTCCAAAGTTTCCTGTTCTGTCACAAGTGGCTAAGGATGTACTTGCAATGCAAGTTTCATCGGTTGCATCTGAATTAGCATTTAGCACAAGTGGTCGCATTTTGGATCCGTATAGAAGTTGCTTGACACATTATAGCATTGAAATGTTGATGTGTGTTGAACAATGGTTGAAGTGTGAGATTTGTATGAGTAGTAAAGGTTCTATTACCATTGAACAACTACTTGCTGAGGTTGAAGAACAAGATGAGATTCAACAGAGTAAGTATTATCGTTGCAATTCTTGTTATATCTTCTTACTTCTAACTTGCATCTGATTATTTTCAATTGCAGCTGTTGGAAGAATCGGCTTGGAAGACTGAGGAGACAAGGAAGAATGAATTAGTGTGGTAACAGGTATATCTTCGTACTAATATTTGCTATTCTGTTAACTTATTTCTAATATTTATGCATCTGCTTTTTGATGCAGTGCTTGCACTTTGAAGTTACAAGAGTCAAGTGTCAACTAGTCTCAAGAACCTATCAAAAAACAAGAACTTTTTAAGTTAATTTTCTTTCTTTTTGGCTTTTGCAAACTTGTTTTAGACTTGATGCTTTGAAGACTTTTATTGTTACAAAAATCGGTTTATCTTTGCTTGTCTTTGATTGTTAAAATTATCCGTTGGCTTCTCCTGTTTTTTTGGTTTTGAAATGAAACTTACCAGATAAATGTTGGAAAATTATGTTATTAATTAGGGTAATCTGCATATTCGGGTATAAATTGGTATTCGGGTACCCGATTACCCGAAATTTTTTGGAACCGATGATTTTCGGGTATTATACGGTTCTTCAATCATTGTACCCGAACCGACCCGGAACCGACAAGAACCGAACCGACCCGGAACCGAAATATATAAAAGTAACCAACGGATCCTAAATCGTAGGAACCGCAAGAACCGGATCCGATCGGAACCGACCCGGAACCGACCCGAGGAACCGAATGCTCAGGCCAACATGTATATAAACCCCAATACTCTCTTATTTCACACTTAACGAAAAAACATATTATTTCGATATCCGTTAATACTTTTGTAGAAACTGCATTGAAGAGAAATACTTTTTATTAATGTTTTCTTATTAACATTTCCGATTACAGTGGAGGCTATATATAAGGGAGCTTCAAAGATAAAACCTAGAGTACACGTCATTAAGCACACGTGATACCAAGGAGAGAGAGAGAATCCAATCGGTTATGCAAAATGAGTGAATGAGCTGCACCTCCCATACATTGTTGCGTTGGCATCACCGTACTCTTTGACTGTGAGACTTTGTTACCGTTGCAGAGTAACGACGGCATGATATTAGTGGGCTTGTTGTTTTGGTGAAGGCCCAACGTCGATGTGTGTCCATTAGTTGCAAGCAAAACTTCTGTTTGCTTTAGAGTCTCTTGTTGTTTTACAGCTCGAAACATTAGACCTATCACTGCTTGTCAGGTGAAATTCCTCAAGGTCTCGGAAAACTCTCGTTTTTGTCCAACATCAACTTCTCCCACAATCATCTTGAGGTATTAGTGCCACGGAGCCCACAATTCGGGACTCTATGGCCTTTAAGAAATTTGTAAAGAAAGCCATCATGTTCCTGTTCCGACATCTCAACAACCCAAGAAATTCTTGTCTGAACCGGATGAGCCAATGCTGAATTGGATAGCAGCTGCGATAACATTTGGACCTGGTGTGTTTTGTGGATTAGTGATCGGACATATCTTCACTTCATACAAACACGAGTGGTTTATCCTATCCTTATAATTTTCCATTTTGTGGTTTTCTTATAAACATTGTCAATTCTTCACCATTTTGTGTAATATGGTCCATGCTGGTCGCCTATTTTCTTAGTTGTAAAACCTTAACGTAGTGTCTTTGAAAATCATGTTCAATACGATATCTCATAAGTCATAACCATCCATTTATCTCTAGTTTTAGCTGAACCAATGCATATATTTACATCATCTGTAATATGATCTAGTATTATGTGGGAATTAGGAGGAAACAAAACAGATGAAAAGTCTATGTTACTCATTTTTTTTCCAGAAACAGAGGAGAAAATCCAAAAAGTCCATTTGTACACGATATATACAACTTTGACGAGTGGCTTTGCCCTTTCTTCACCTCATGATGACTTATTTAGTTAAAAACCCATATCTCACGGCATTACAAGTTTTTGTCTTGCTCTTTCTATCATTTACTTGGTCAGCTTCTTGTTTTCGTTTTTTTGTATATCTTTTTGTCTTCGGTTATGCGACCGTGATTCGTTCATTGGTCGCAGTTGAATAGTGTGGAATCATGTTCTAAGGTTCTATTGATTTTTGATAATATATTTTCTTCCTCTTAGCTACCGAAACCGAGAAAGGTCAAGATTGAAAATGGCACCTCATATGCTCGATCTATAGAGAAAGAGTCAGTACCAAGTCGTTCACGAGTGGAAAATTATTCCTAGATCTATATCGAAATGTTACAATGGTTAGTAGGACTTTGAGAAAAACCATTTCTAAACATAAAATTTCCTCATTTTTGATGATTCCTATCTAATAAAATTAGCTTTCATATCTGATTTGTCATGTACGAACAACTCCTCAGTTTGATGCATGTTCGTTATGGTTGTGTGAAGCATAAAACATGAGATTACAGTCAATGGTATTGTTGTACAAAAGAAAAAGAAAAAGAAAAATTCCATTATAAGTTGGTAACTATAATGCCTTTTTCCATAGTAATACACAAATTTTTGGGGGTCTTTCAGAAAATATACGTATATGAATACTTTTAAAGGAAGAAGAAGGAAAAGAGATTCACAGCCAAGGTTTCAGCCGTCGAGTTAGAGTTGAAAGCGAAGACTATTGGGGAAAAATTAGGTTATGAAGTGAATAAGATGACGAAAAACCAAGTGACACTCTCAACATTATTATCATCCATCTCTGCTATAGGATCTTCAGCTTCCTTCACCATATTTCTTATCGAGAAATGCATAGAGGAGGGTTATATAGTAAACCACGTTCGGTTCGTAGTAATTGCTCTTAAACCACTCAAAAATCTCCACCCTCTCTAGTCTCTCCCAACGTGTCTGCTCCTGTATAATAATCATTCTCTCTTTGTTGCTAAGCCTCTCCGCCCACAGGTCAAGGCATCTTCAACATCCTCAATACAATCCGAAGCCTCAAGAATAGGCGGGAATACATCTTCCGTCTTAGACGTTTAGTCGAACCTTGGTGGGTGCTAAAAAATTCTTGACCACATGACCTAACCTGTTTCTCACGTTATTAGTTGGACGTACATGTTTGTGTCTCCTTTAGTCTTCTGCTCAATTTGTCTTTTCATTTGTACGTTTCTTGTCGTCGCGTTTTGTATTTCTAAAGCCTTGGTTGTTGTTACTGTTAGGCCACAAAAACAAATTATTTTGTACTGTGGCCGTAGCCGAATTTGAAAAATCCGAAAATGAGCTCGTCCCTGCTAGTGTAATCCGAAAAATAAATCATGCGGACAGGCTGGCCCAGAACACAGTTTACACAAGCCAAAGCTTAGTACATCAAAAATAATGGAGCTTATTTTTAAGAATTTTTTTGTTATTAGATTAAAGTTTTATAGATTATATTATAAATTTATTTTTAATTGGGCTTTTATTTCTATCATATTTTGTGGGTTTTAAGTATTTATATTAGTAAAATGATAATTAAATGTTATTAATATAATTAAGCAAAACAGTAAAACCCTAAAAGTTAGAACATTGATCTATTTATGTTTATCTTTCGATTTTTTTGGTTTGCTGCTGACACCTAACTTGAACAAACGAACAGTTGAACTCCTCCTAGATTCCTAGTGGCTAGTGCTAAAGTACGTGGAACGTGGAATCAAATCAAAACATGTGATTATGATTTAGTTGAAATCGATGGCAACATGGCCATGATTTGATAATTAAATTAATAAGTTTGCCTTTAGTCTTTCATCTTTAGTAAATCAACATTGAGATTGTAATTGTCGTTATCAGTGATTCTGGTTCATAATTGGTAAGCTTTTTTCACCATCACCATGTAAAATAATTATGAATGTATATTTATTTATATATACTATGTTTAATTTGAATTTGTGTATAGTTCATCTTTTTCTTTTTCTATTTATAACAGAAAAATTCTACCATCTCAAGTTAAAAACATCAACAAATCATCTGAAGTTCAGAAAATCAAACCATCAGGAATAAAGATAAGTCAACCATCGGGATCAGAAAATAGAAAGTAAAATGAGAAACGAGAAGCATTGATAAAGTTTGAAGCCAATTCTCTTTTAAGATATGTAAAGAGAGTTGAAAAACCTAAAAATTCTAACATCGGTGAAGTAATCGGTACTCAAATAAACGAAGATGAACATGTCAATGATATTGGTCAAAATAGTGTTGAGCATGAGAAACCAAATGAGAGTAAAGAGACTCATCAAGATGAGACTGAAAAAAAAAGGGAGGAAAGTGAACAGCAAAAAGAATATATGTCTGATCATTCTGATCCTGGAAATTGGGGAAACATCGATATGAGATTGAGAGATTTATTGGTAAAAAATGGTCCTACGACAAGGCTATCAAGTGATTATCAGATTCCTAAGGATACTATTGGTAGGCATTTCTCACATTCATTCTACACAAGGTATATGGTAAATGGAGAAAAACAAGATAGAATATGGTTAGTATACTCAAAAGCTTTGGATAAAGCTTTTTGTTTTTGCTGCAAGTTGTTCAAGCATGAAAAGAATGGTGGTTACTTTGGCAACTACCGGGTATGATGATTGGAGAAACTTTTCAAGAAGGCTGAAAGAACATGAGAGTTCTCATGATCATATCATTTGCATGACATGTTGGACAGAGTTGGAAGTGAGACTACAAAAGAATCAGACAATTGATAAGCATGCTCAAGAAGAACTAAAAAGAGAGAAACCATTGGAGAGAAGTATTATTGAGAATATTTGCAGTGGTAAAAACTCTAGCTCAAAGAAATTTGGCATTCCGTGGAGATAGTGACAAGATTGGTGAAGTGAATAATGGAAAATTTTTGGGTCTTATTGAGATGATTGCAGAGTTTGATACAGTGATGAGGGAACATGTTAGGTGAATTGAGAAAAAATATATTTATTTGCATTACCTTAGTCACAAAATTCAGAATGAGTTGATTGAGATGCTTGCGAAGGAGATCAAAGTTATGATCATAAAGAATATTCATTATTTGAAGTATTTCTCTATAATACTTGATTGTACACCTTATATTAGTCTTAAAGAACAAATGACTTTGGTTATCCGATGTGTGGATGTCTCTACAATGTCAACCAAGGTTAAGGAATTCTTCTTGACATTTTTGGTTGTGAAAGATAAATCAGGAGAAGGACTTTTCTCTTCGCTTCAAGATGCATTGGTTGATCTAGAGCTAAATATTGATGATTTGAGAGGACAAGGCTATGACAACGTATCTAATATGAAAGGGAAGAACAAAGGAGTTCAAAAGAGGTTGCTGGAAATTAATCCAAGGGCATTTTTAACTCCATGTGGTTGTCAAAGTCTTAATCTTGTGTTATGCGATATAGCATGTTCATCCACAAAAGTTGTGTCTTTTTCGGAATCATTCAACGAATATACTGCTTGTTTTCTTCGTCAACGAATCGGTGGGATATATTGACAAACATGGTTAATGGACTAACCTTTAAATCTGTCTCAGACACGTTGGGAAAGTCATGTTGAAAGTGTCAAAGCAATACGGTTTCAAGTCCCAGAAATCAGAGAAGCTTTACTATACTTGGTTGAAAATACAGATGATCCCAAAACACGAAGTGATGCTGAATCCCTTGCTCTAAGTGAAACACATGGAATTGGAAGTTTCGAGTTTTTGTTTGGTATGGTTATTTGGTATGATCTTCTCTCTGTTGTCAATACAATAAGCAAAAGCATGCAGTCAAAAACCATTGATATTGATGTTGCAATTCATCAACTGAAAGAGCTTGTGGTATATTTTAAAAACTATCCTGAGACAAGCTTTGAAGAAACAAAATCTATGGCTAGAAAAATTGCAGCAGACATGGATATCGAAGCCGATTTTCCTGTAAAAAAAAGCGTGCCATTAGAAGAAAAAAGCACTTTGATGAGGACACTCAGATAGTTGAAGAAAGTGTGCTATTACTGCCAGAAGATGAATTCAGAATTGATTACTTCTACACACTCATGGATCAAGCTCTAGTGTCTCTTGAGTCAAGGTTTGAACAATTCTAAAGGTATGAACACACTTTTGGATTTTTGTTTGATTTAAAGAAACTAACATCAGCAAGTGATGATATTTTGAGGACATCATGTCAGAATTTGGGGACTTCTCTAAAGAATGGTATACATTCAGACATTGATGGTTATGATTTGTTTCTGGAATTAAAAGTTCTTCGAGATGTATTACCAACGGAAGTCAATAAGCCTATTGAAGTGCTTGATTTTTTGAAAAGAATGGAGGGTTGTTATCCAAACACAGAGATTTCTTATCGCATATTGTTGACCATTCCAGTATCAGTTGCTACTGCAGAAATAAGTTTTTCGAAGTTGAAGCTGATAAAAAATTATATGCGGTCTACCATGTCACAAGAGAGATTAAATGACTTGGCTTTGTTATCCATTGAGACAACTATGGTTGAAAAGTTCGACTACATTAGTTTGATGAATGATTTTGCATGCAAAAGTGTAAACAGAGCTATATTTTAAGGATAAAATTTTATTTTTACTATTTTTCTTTTTCTTCGAACTATTTATGAAATTAAAAACTGTTGTAATGAAGTTTTAGTAGGAATTTTTTAATAGCAATATTATTTGTGATTCAGGGAAAAAAAATTTTGAGGGCATAAGTTTTTTTTTTGCGTTGGGCATTAAAAATTGATGGACCGGTCCATGCGGATTCCAGGTTTACTTCTGGGTACCCGAATGTGATTAGTTATGTTGTGTGTACCCTATCTAGACAGTGAATCGGAGTAGATCACCAGGTCATTCAGTCGACCCAAATCAACCGTGGATAAATAAAATAATAAATCTTCTATTATCATCATATATGTATATGTATATTTTATAATTAAGAAAAGAATTCAATCCATGTTTTAAATAAGTGATTGACTATTTTCCAAAAACAGTAGTTTGTCAATAATTTCTTGAATATTTTATATCTAAACAAAAACACTAAGATAGTAGTAATTTGTCAATGACGAAATAAACTAATTATGCATTGCATCAACCAATTTTGATTATTTTAGTCAGTTATGCTTATTTCTTTAAGTGACATAATGAAAATTTTATCAAAATCTAAATAATCACTTATCACACATTTTATTCAATATATTTTATACATTTTTAAAAAATCAGAAAGTGTAATCAACATTTTTGAACACGATCGGTTCAACCAGTAATCTGGTCGTGGGTCAATGCGGGGTTTACTAGGGGTTTCCAATTTTATCGGCTTTATAATTTGCGGATTTTAGCATCAAACTTTAGAGTTTGAAAAGTTTAGAGGTTGTGAGATTTAAATGTCTAAAAGATTCTTATGCATTCTTATTACTGATTTTTTTTCCTTATAATTATCATAATTGATACCGTAAAACTTGTGAATGGAGAAAGAATGTCTTTGTTTTTTTTTTGTAATTCAATGGATGAAAAATGATACTGTGTAATCAATAAGGAACACAAAAATATTTCTTTGGACTTAAACGTTTTGCCGAACACTTTGATGTGCACTAAAACAAAAAGAAGGACGAGTGGGTTCGCTAACTCCGACTCAACCACATGGGCGATTAGTCCAAACCCAATTCTCACGACATTATTTGGACATACATTACTTTAATTTACGTCTCTATCTGTATTTTTCTGGTCATCGGTTATGTATTTCTAAAGCTTAGGCAGGTTTCCACCAAATCAAGCATCTCCAGCTCTCTTATCAACAAAGCCATCAGTAACTCGTGATCTTCCGACGCCACTAAGTTTTTTCGGCTTTAACTCCAACTGTCTCCCCCTCCAAAATTCGTTACACAAAGATCAACCTGCAGACTCTACGAATGATCGATCGTAAGAGTGATATTTTATCTTATTAAGGAAGTTACAGTTCACACGTAATCAATCATACAGATGATATGTAACATCAAATGCATCTTCAACATCCTCCGTAACTTAGACGTTACCACAAAATTTCTTCACAAAAGAAAAGGGACGAGTGGCTTCGCTGACTCCATCTCAATCACATGACCCCCCGATAACCGATTAATTTCCAAAGTCATTTCTCACGACATTTTTTTTTGTCATATGTTACATTATCAGTAATGTTGGGTATGGGCTTCGCCCTTCCCCATCCAAAAAGCCCATCCACCAAGAATGCCCAATCGCCATACGACCAGCCGGTAGACGGTCAGGGGTAGATCCGACGTTTACCCCTCGCCTCGACCTAAGTACGGAAGTACCCTTGTTAATCCCTATAAAAACGGAGTTAGTGAACAATATTAGGGGAATCAGAACTTTTTCGGGAGAAACACCCTTCGACTTAGAAACATAGAGCGACTAAGATAGTTATAAGCCGAACCTCGTTAGCCCCGTCTTAAAGCTCATTTCTTACGTCGATCGTACTTGTAAAAGAGATCTAAGCTCGCCCACCCTTGCATCGAGATCGATATCTTAATATAACGTCGTCCGGCGACCATTCTATTCGCCTTACCTTTGTCTTCGCACTATCTCTATTACCTGTTTGATTGGACTTGACCATCAACAATTGGCGCCGCCTGTGGGGACTTATTCGAGTTCACCCTACATAGTAAGAAGACAAGGGTTTACGTCCACAAGTGCGAACCACCCGCCTACCTAAAACTAAATGGGGAAGCGACCTGGAAAAGCAATAGTCGGTCGTTCGAGCCCCTCAAGCGAAGCAACAATACCGGGGTCGCTACCACAATGGGCTCACGGCGCTACAACCCAAGCAAAGAACACTCGTCCCACCCACCAAGGCGAGGGAACTAGCACGCAGGACCAACCCACCACCCAGCGACCCGGGAAAGAAGAGACTCAGCTCGACGCGACAGTCCAAGTTGAGGCTCGACCGGCTCGGTCAAACAATCTACCAGCGGTAGCTATCCAAGGCATGCCGGAGGCAACCTCGAGTGCGAGTATAAGCGACCTCTTCCAAAGCATATTAGAGCGCATGAACGCTCAGGAAGCAAGAATCGCCAACCAGCTCAAAACTCTAACAGACGCCCAAGCGGCATCTCAGGAACAAAATCAATCGCCTCTGCGCAGCAAGCGTACCCACGACTCGTCCAGCGCCCCGTACGAACGCCACCCGTTCTCGACTCCATGCGTCCTGCAACAACAGCCCCAGCGGCCTCAATAGACTAACGCCTAGCGCAGCCATCTACACAGATGATCGGGCCAAAGCTGGTAGGCCCCGAGCCACCGCGGAGCAGTACCTCGACGATTACACTGTTGCCAGAGATAAAGAGATAAACGATATGAAGGAACTCATTCGCGCAATGTCTTCAAAAGTACACCGCGCGACCAGTTCAGCCCCTGAACTCGAAAAGGTATTGGAAGACACCCAGCACTCGCCCTTCACCACCCGTATAACGAGCACCCCGCTGCGGCACGAGGGGAAGATCAAGCTCCCCTCCTACGACGGGAAAAGCGATCCGCAGCAGTTCTTAACCAAATTCGCGGTAGCAATCGGGCGGGCGCGATTCGCGGTGGAAGAACAAGACGCCGGTTGTTGTCAACTCTTCGTCGAGCAGCTCAGTGGCGCGACGCTCAGTTGGTTCACACGGCTAGAGGCCAACACGATCGACTCTTTCTACCAACTAAAGGCTGCCTTTCTCAAGCAGTATTCAATGTTCATCAAAAAGGGGGCGACCAACGCCGACCTATGGACCATTACCCAGGGACCAAGGAGTCCCTACGAGAATTTATCAACCGGTTCAAAGAGGTCGTCTCCCAAATCGATGTACCCGACGACGTGGTGATCGCCGCGCTCAAAAACGCAACCTGGTACGAGTCAAAGTTCCGAGAAGACTTATCCCTCAATCAGCCCGCCTCGCTTGTCGATGCCCTGCACCGCGCCTTGCGCCACATCCTCGTTGAGGAAGAAAAAGCCGCGATGGCTAAAAAGTACGCTACAAAGGCAACTCCTGCCAAAGCAAAGGAGGAATATTTTGAGCCGCGACAACATTATGACGCGGAGTATGCCAAGGAAGAGCGCAATAGGAAGGCGGCGACCTTCTTCGTTGGATCGCAGGATGCAAAGCCCCCGCAGCCATGGAACAAATACATCCGCAACACCGACGCTAAGGGCACGCCACCCCAAGGGCAACAACCATTCTGCGACTTCCATAAGAAACCCGGCCACTCGACCCACGAGTGCCGGTACCTACTCAACCAACTCCTCGCTAGATACAAAAGCGGGGACATATGCATTGACCCCGGCAGACCCATAGGTCGGGGCCAAGGAAGAAACGACCGAAGGGACAACCAAGTCTTTCAACCAGCCCACAATGAAGACCAACGCCCCAACAACGAGCCAGCACAGCCCAGGAAAACGGCATCGCTGCAGTCAACTTTGAGCCGCCAAAACGGGTGCGGGATGACAACAAACCTATTCCGGTCCCGCGACGACGGATTAACATGATCATGGGCGGTCTGACCAACTGCCACGACTCGGTTCGATCGATAACGACTCACCGCTGCCGCGCCGAGAAGGCTGTCACCTGGCCACGCGCCATAACGACCGAAACAGAACCAATCGTCTTCACAGACGCCGACACGGTGTGCGTCAACATGCCCCATAACGACCCATTGGTCGTTGAGCTACTTGTGGGGGAAAGCGAAGTCACGAGGGTGATGATCGACACCGGCAGCTCTGTCGACCTTATATTTAAAGAGGTACTTCGAAAAATGGAGGTGCCTGACCGCAGCATCAAACCTTCAAGTCGCCCACTCACCGGTTTCGATGGCGACACGATGATGACGATAGGAACCATCAAGCTCCCCATCTTCGTCAGAGGAACGGTCAACTGGGTCAAGTTCGTGGTCATTGACCGCCCCGCCGTGTATAATATCATTCTCGGAACACCTTGGATCCACCTCATGAAGGCCGTTCCATCATCATACCACCAATGCGTCAAGTTCCCCACGCCAAGAGGAATTTGCACACTAAGGGGAAACCAGCAGCTAGCACGGACTTGCTTCCTCATCGAAAAAAAGATGCACAATCTCAAAATCACCGACACAGCATCAGTCCTCAGTCTCCCGCCCGCCGAAACTGCAAAGATCGCCCAGGCAGCAGCCCCCTCTCAACTAGCATCAACGTCAGCGGCCCCGAGCGCCCAAGCAATCGACACCACTCCCTCGAAATAGCAATTACAGAAACTCGCGCTAGAGTTCGAGAACCTCACGCTCAAAAGCGCGGCAGCAGCGACCATGCCAAGCGCTACTGAGCAAGTCAACATCAACGCGGCCAACCCAGAGCGATACGTAAGCATCATCCTCAACATCAGCACCAAAGTACGGACCGCGCTTATCGACTTTCTCACAAAGAACGCTTCCACCTTCGCTTGGTCAATCCACGATATTTCGGGAATAAGTCCATCGATAACCTGCCACGAACTCAACGTCGACCCTATGTACAAACCCGTAAAACAGAAACACCGTAAGCTCGGTCCGGAGCGATCCACGGCTGTCAACGAAGAAGTCGACAAACTACTAAAGGCCGGGTCGATAATCGAAGTTCGATACCCAGACTGGTTGGCCAACCCGGTCGTCGTCAAAAAGAAAAACGGAAAGTGGCGAACGTGTATCGACTTCACCGACCTCAACAAAGCTTGCCCAAAGGACAGCTTTCCTCTTCCACATATCGATCGACTTGTAGAAGCTACAGCGGGCAACGAGCTCCTCTCCTTCATGGACGCCTTCTCCGGGTACAACCAAATCCTCATGCACCAGAACGACAGAGAAAAAATATCGTTCATCACTGATCGAGGAACGTATTGCTACAAAGTAATGCCGTTCGGACTAAAGAACGCTGGAGCAACGTACCAGCGGTTGATCAATCGAATGTTCGCAGAACAGCTTGGGCGGACGATGGAGGCCTATATCAACGACATGCTGGTCAAGTCCTCCAAAGTCGACGACCACGTTGAACACCTGAAACAATGCTTCGACGTGCTCAACAAATACGGCATGAAACTAAATCCAGCCAAATGCACGTTCGCAGAAACACCCGGCGAGTTCCTCGGCTACATAGTCATCCGGCGAGGAATTGAGGCGAACCCAAAACAAATCTCGGCAATCATCGACCTACCTTCCCCGAGGAACTCACGCGAAGTACATCGCTTGACGGGACGGTCTGCGGCGCTAAATCGCTTCATATCTTGGTCGACCGACAAATGCCTGCCCTTCTACCAGCTCCTCAAAACAAATCAAAAGTTTGTTTGGACAGAAGAATGTGAGGTCGCCTTTCAATAACTTAAGGAGTACCTCTCGACACCCCCAATTCTCGCTAATCCTGAGCCCGGCGAAACACTCTTTCTATACGTCTCCGTGTCGAGCTCGGCCGTCAGTGGCGTTCTGGTCAAAGACGATCGAGGAGAGCAGCGACCGATTTTCTACATAAGCAAGACCATGGATAGCGCCGAACTACGGTACCCAACTATGGAGAAGTTAGCCTTGGTTGTGATCACCTCGGCGCGAAAGCTCCGCCCATACTTCCAATCCCACTCTATCGTCGTCCTCACAAACCAATCCCTTCGAGCCATACTCCACAGTCCCAGCCAGTCGGGCCGCATCGCTAATTGGGCCGTCGAACTAAGCGAATACGACATCGAGTACAAGGGACGAACGTGCGCAAAATCCCAAGTTTTGGCCGACTTCCTCGTCGAACTCCCCCCCGATCGGACTGTAGCAGCCGACTCGAGCCTCGAGACGCACGACATATGGGCTCTACACGCTGATGGCGCATCTTCCTCATACGGATCAAGGGTCGGCATTCGACTCGAATCGCCGCACAAAGAAATTCTGGAACAATCTTTTAGGCTGAACTTCCAAGCCTCGAATAACGAAGCCGAGTACGAAGCCCTTATCGCGGGCCTCCGCCTCGCTTTAAGCCTGGGCGTCAAACACATCCACGCCTTTTGCGATTCTTAGCTCGTCGCAAACCATTACAGCGGCGACTACGAAACAAAGAACGAAAGGATGGACGCATACCTCAAAATCGTCAAGGATCTTGCCTACCAGTTCGACAAGTTCGAACTTACAAAGATCCCCCGCAGCGACAACGCTGCTGCAGACGCTCTCGCCGAGTCATGAAGTCATGAAGGAAACACACGAGGGCGCAGGAGGAAACCATTCGGGTGGCCGAGCATTAGCTTTAAAAATAAAAAAACATGGGCACTACTGGCCAACCATGGTCGCCGACTGCGAAAAGTACGTGCGGAAATGCGAGAGTGCAAGCGCCACGCACAGAAGATCCACACACCCACCCAGCTCCTGCATACTTCAACCCCGCCCTATCCCTTCATGCGGTGGGCGATGGACATAATTGGACCATTACCGACCTCCAGACAAAAAAAATACATCTTGGTCCTGACTGACTACTTCACAAAGTGGGTCAAGGCCGAAGCATACGCTCAGATCCGCGCAAAGGACGTTCAGAACTTCGTCTGGAAATATATCATCTGCCGGCACGGCCTGCCATACGAGATCGTAATGGACAATGGAACGCAGTTCACATCAACACAATTCGAAGATTTCTGCGCCGGATGGCGAATCCGCCTCAGCAAGTCCACCCCAAGATACCTGCAAGGCAACGGCCAAGCAGAGGCAACGAACAAAACAATCATCGACGGGTTAAAGAAACGCCTTGACGAAAAGAAGGGAGCCTGGTCCGACGAACTCGATGGTGTCCTCTGGTCTTACCGCACATCCCCTCGAACAGCGACCGAACAGACGCCCTTCTCTCTAGCATACGGAATGGAGGCAGTCGCACCAGCTGAGGTCGGCATAGCCAGCCTGCGACGGTCGATGCTCGTACATGATCAAACCCTTAACGCTAAAATGCTCATCAATTCACTAGACACGATTGAAGAACGCCGCGATAAAGCTTTACTACGCATTCAGAACTACCAAAACGCGGCAGCCAAATTCTACAACAAGAAAGTTAAAAACAGACATTTCCGAGAAGGCGACCTCGTCCTGCGGAAAGTCTTCGAAAACACAGCCGAAGTCAACGCCGGGAAGCTAAGTGCAGACTGGGAAGGTCCCTACCAAATCTCCAAAGTCATCAAACCAGGCGTCTACGAGCTAATGACGATGAGCGGTTCACCAATCCCTCGATCCTGGAACTCAATAAACCTAAAACGCTACTACTACTAAATCTAAAGCGCTAGTACAGCGACCTCTATCTTGTAAATATGAACTACGAATGGCTTGATCTCGCTAAGGGTACGTAGGCAGCCTCCGGGCACAGCTATTACTTTATAAAAAAAAAAAATCTTTTTTTCTCAAAGGATCAATTTCAAACACATCGGCGCCCTGATCAAGCGACCGATATTAGCACGCGCTCAGCAATAGCGCACCCTTCTGACTGAGGATGTATTTCCCAGCGGTCAAGGGAGTCTAAGCCGAGCCCGTCCTCGCACATACTCCACGCACGACCGACTCTGTAAGTCGGGCCCTGGCCCGCACGAGCGGTATACGCGCTGGTTGTTTACAGGATAAGCCGAGCTCGACGCTCGCACCTATTTAATTACACAGGGTAAGTCGAACACTAAGGTTCGCACCTACGCGTAACATACTCTAGAAGTATATCGCACAAGCCGAGCATGACGCTCGCACCTCGGTGCACACGCACCACAACGCTCACACCAACAACAACCATCCATCGACAGGCTAGCCACACACGCACTAAAGCCGCACTACGCGCACAATATCACGATCGCAAAACAAGCAAAGTCGCAACAAAAAGAAATTCCTGACAAAGCCAACTTAACAGAAGCAAAAGTTCTTACAGAGCCGAATATAGAACGGCACAACCGCCGAGCCCTTCCTAAACTAAAAGAGGGGGAGAGGACGAACGAGAGAGAGAGATTAGTGCAGTGAGGCAGCGCAACCCAGAGCAATCAGTACGCCTCCGGATCACCCTCGAACAGCGCCATGCCTTCGTGCTCCTCGACCATGCGGTAGAAGTAATCCGGCATAGAGAATATGCTGTTCAAGTCTTGCTTCACCCATTCCTTAGGATGCACCTCGAGGCGCTTAATCTTCCGGATCATCGCCACCGCACGCTCGTCGTTCCGAGCTAGCCGCTCCTCTCGAACGATAGGATTGCGCGGATACCTCTCTTCGATCTCTCCCCGCTGGTGAACCCAGATATAGGCGAGCTCTCGCACATAGCTCCTATACTCCTGCTTTATCTACAACTCAACAAGTAAAAACACGTGACGACCAAAAGAAGTCGAGCGAAATCTAAAACGGCTCCTCGCACATGAAGACCGACTTACCGAAAATAGAAACTGCTCAGCCTGCTTCGTGTCTAGACCCCGCAACGTTGCTATAAACAGAATGGGTTCCTTCACACCCGACGGCTAAAACTCTCGAGCAATTCGCTCACAACAGCAGGGACACGGCATCCGCAGCCGCGACCTTCTCCTCGGATTAACTCCAGGTGTCGGCCGAAAAGGGATTGAGGTGAACGGCCACATTACGAAGTACGAACGAGCATGAAACAAGAGTACGAACTACGTCGACCTCACCAAAGAAAGACTCGCAGCGAAATTCAAACAAATCCAAATATGGCAAAATCCTCCCCCTCCCTTTTATAGCAAAACGTGAATCTGGGAAGGACGGCAAGGGCATTCAAAGCCTTCAACCGCCAAAGCCATTAATGCCACGCACCTTCCCAAGGCAGAACGGTTCATTTATTACAGCAAATGATACGACATCAAGCAGAAAGGAGAAGCGTGGGATAATCAAAAGGCTGCCAAAGAGCAATCATTACGAGCGCGCAATAAGAGGACGCCACAGTTATTCCAGCAAACGATTTATCATTAAAAATCACTTCAAAGTGTATTTTCGACAAAAGGACTAAACATCCGAGTCATTACAACGTCAACAACGTAAGGTCGACGTACAAAAAAGAGAGTTCAAAGGAAAAACAATCACGGCGCACTCCCCGCATCCCCCGGGAACAGCGGCTCGCCCTTGTATTCAACCGCGAACCGACGAAAGCAATTCGGCAGCGACAACACTTCATCCACCCCGCACCTCGCCCAATCCTTCGGATGAGCTTCCAGGCATTGCATCCTGCGAATAATGGCAACCGCCGCTGCGTCATTTTCGACCATCGCCACGGTAAACCCTACTGGGTAGCCCGGGAGATATGCCTCTTGAAGCAACGACCGCTCTTCACCCACCAAACGGTCGAGATCGCGCTTCAGCCAGTCATAACACTCCCTCATCTGAAACAAAAATTAACAAAAGATGATTCGTTACAAATAACCAATCAGCAACGACGCAGCAGCAAGGGAACCCGTGCGACGAACCTGCGTGACAAAGCGTCGGGCCGACGTATACTCCGGCTCGTCCAACGAATAAATAAAGAAGCTCGGCACCAGGACAATCCCAGTCGGTCGATACTCTTGGATCAGCCGATCGTTGCACCGCGGACAGGATGACAGCATGCCCTTAAAGCATCCCGTACTGACCGTCGACGCAGCACGACTCCTAAACACATCCGAGGTCCCAGCCATGACTCTTGAACGAAAAATTGAAGAACAGATTTTGATTAAAGAGAAGTTTGAGTGTGACAACAGTGACGAAGAACAAGGCCTTATAAAGGCAAGGAAACGGCACCCGAAAGGTCGCAGAGGGGAAACGTCCCATCCATGCGCCGTTTCGCCTTCACAATCTTTCGGTAACAGAATAAGCAGCGAAAAGGCGGGAATTCAAAATACGCATGCGTTGAGTAATAAAAGAAAATACGTAACAGTACCCCCTTGGGCAAGTTAACGGTTCAACAAAAAAGAGAAGGGAAAGAGAACAGACGCAAAAAAAAAAAAAAAAAAAAAAAAAAAAAAAAAAAAAAAAAAAGGAAAAAAAAAGAAAAGAAAAAAAAAAAAAAAAAAAAAAAAATATTAAACAACGGTTCGCACAATAAACGAAAAAGGGGGGAAAGAGAGGAGAAAAAAGGCGACAAAGCTAGAGCGTCTCCTGGGTCGCTCCTCCGTCAATCGCCTCAACCACGACACCACCAGGAGCAGCCACCTCGCCCTCCGGCGCAACCTCCCCCACCGTCTCGATGTCCACATCTTCTTCCACCGCTTCTTCAACAGCCTCGCCCATCACGGCATCCTCCCCGGCGCGTTGATCACCCCCTTAAATAGCTTGAGCTGGAAGATCCTCGCCAGCATCCCTCGACACCACCAAGTCATGTGCCCCATCCCCTTGCCCGGTCGATGCACCCCTCGGAGCCGGAATTTCCGTCGAACGCGTACGAGTGCGTCCGAGAATCGTGGATGCCTTTAAATCACCTCTTGTCAGCACAGGGTCTGGCATCCCAGCGATCGTACTCTCCAGCTCCTTGACTTTGACGCCAAGATCTTCCACGACATGTGATGGGACCACAATCTCGCCATCACCTTCGAGCACTCCCAACAATCTGAGCGTCCCAGAGATCTGTTGCAACTGGATCTTGAAGTCAAGGCGAGCCTCCGACTGCTCGACATACTCGCGAATTTTATCCAGACGAGTCTGAAAACGCCCCAAGAGATCTTTTGTCGTCTTTTGGCGAGTGGTCGACTCCTTTTCATCTCGAGCCGCCCTCAACCTGTTCATCTCCGATTTATGGACCTTTTCTAACTCCCGCAGCTGGGCCTCTAACGACGATCGCTGCAGGATGTACTCGCCCTCTCTCTCCTTAAAATCAGCCCTATACGCAGCCAGTTCCGCCGCCAAGGAAGTGCTGTCCTCCTGCTCTTTCTTCCGCGCCTACCGCTCAACCTTCAGCGCCTCCCGCAGCTTCTTCAGCTCGACCTCGGGAGCCCCCCTCTTCGCAGCCTTCAACTGCTGATCGTAGCGCTGCACCAACCGGTTCGTAGCAGCGACGGCCTGTGACACACAAAGTCCATTCAAGTATAACCGTTCCTGCCATTTCGAAGCGAGCCAAAGGAACCCTAAGCGAACAAGTCAAGACCGAGCGAAGAAGCCCCTGTTCGGCCCAAGAAAGAGGGGGGGCCATTGTTGGGTATGGGCTTCGCCTTTCCCCATCCAAAAAGCCCATCCACCAAGAATGGCCCAATCGCCATACGACCAGCCGGTAGACGGTCAGGGGTAGATCCGACGTTTACCCCTCGCCTCGACCTAAGTACGGAAGTACCCTTGTTAATCCCTATAAAAGCGGAGTTAGTGAACAGTATTAGGAGAATCAGAACTTTTTCGGGAGAAACACACCTCGACTTAGAAACATAGAGCGACTAAGATAGTTATAAGCCGAACCTCGTTAGCCCCGTCTTAAAGCTCATTTCTTACGTCGATCGTACTTGTAAAAGAGATCTAAGCTTGCCTACCCTTGCATCGAGATCGATATCTTAATATAACGTCGTCCGACGACCATTCTATTCGCCTTACCTTTGTCTTCGCACTATCTCTATTACCTGTTTGATTGGACTTGACCATCAACAAGTAAGAAATATTTGATCTAATCCTATTATGGTAATAGAATATCTGCAACATATGCGATTACAATGAACATCTCCAACGAACAACGATTTGCAGTCGCAACACTCGGATCCACAATAGAGGGTTCTGCATGTACGACATCCAATGAACAAGCTCTCTCCGCAACACACTAGACCATGACGGACGACTCTACCTGTATTACTTTGGAACCTCTTATAAGTTTTTCATCGGTTTAAAAGCCTTTAAACCCTTAACCATTAGGCCAAAGAGACTTCCACCGTTTCTCACGACATTGTTTTTGTATTTCTAGATCTTTGGTTGGTGTCCACAAAAACATTTAATCCCATTTTTCTCCGTTTATTACCTTTGGAATAATTCAACTGTAGGAAGACTTACCTTTACTGATAAATTTTCCTTTATAAAGAGATGTGAGTAAGCAAAAGTTATCTATCACTTACCATTCAACAAACAAATATCTTTGTTTCCAAAAAAAAAAATTCATGAGTCGAAGCCAATCTTATTGGGTTTGTGGTATTATAACCATTTACTTCTTCGTTTTTCTTCACCCCTTTATAAACACATTTGCTTTTAATCTCTTACCTGCATCCACCATGTGCCCTCCTGACCAAAGAGATGCTCTTTTGGATCTTCAAAAAGAGTTCCATATCAATTCATGGGACGAGAGCGTCAATTGTTGTTCTTGGCCGGGTGTCAATTGTGATGATATCTCAGGAGAGGTGATATCACTAGGACTTTATCCTCAAACCCCTATAAATATTGATATTACTAAAATGAAACGTCTTCCTTGTGACTACGACATCTATGATACTGCTTCCTTCTCTGCAGTCAACCCTTCTTTGAAATCTAGCAGTGGTCTTTTTAAACTCCAACATCTTCGTCAGCTGCATCTTTCAGAGTGCCGTCTCCAAGGGGAGATTCCTTCTTCAATTGGAAATCTTTCCAATCTCATATATCTTGATCTTTCTTTGAATCAATTAATAGTGAAGTTCCGGCATCGATTGGTAACTTAAACCAACTAGGGTTGGTAATGATCTAGAGGTAACATTCCTACTTCATTTGCCAACTTAACCAAGCTTTCTAGATTGGACCTCGCTGTTGGAGATAGATTTGGCAATCCTATCAGCCCGGCCCATTAAGGATACATGGCCCATTTACCAATCAATTCGGCCCAGATTCGAGCAGGTCGATCCCGAGCAGGACGATGACGAGCAGGTCAACCCCGAGCAGGTCGATGACGAGTAAAGGCGGCCCATCCGATGAAGCCCAAAACATTGCCGACTTACCAAAAACACTCAAGTGCGACTCGGCGAAAGAATCACGTCACCGCGCACGCGCTAAGCAACAGAGGCGGTTATCAGGGCCAATTGATTCCCTATAAATACCCCATGTACCTCATTAATAAAGTTATTCGAAAAACTTTGGACAAAAACATACACTTGAGTTAAACACTAATCTTATCCCGAGCTGGACTTTTAACCAATCCCGAGCTCTTAATCACGAGTGTCTTTAAACTTTTCTAATAAACGGAAATTTCGCCTCCACGCTTATCATCAATCAGTACTCACCGAATTACAATTATTTCATTATATTGGTTTTCTTCAAGATCAACATTTGGCGCTAAAGAGAGGGGGTTTAGATATTTCCTAGACGCAAAGGGAAGTCACAGAGATGGCCGGACAGAAGTCACCAGAACTGCCACATTCAGAAAATATAGATGAGCTCGTTCTATCAAGAGTATCAAACCTGAGGGAAGCAGATCCTTCAACATCAACCCGAACAGCAATGCCCCGACCTCGGACTCAGGACAATGAAATTTGTTCACCGAATGTCCCAATTGGAACCGAGCCCGAAGTCATCACTAACGGCATTAACTGCCCTCTACCTGATGTTGATACTAGAGTGGACGCGACGCCCCGAACTTTCCCGTCGCATACAGACGCCGATCCTACACTCGGAGGTCAACTTAGCACGACCAACGCTCTTTTGCAATTCTTAATCAATCAAATGACCGAGACGACTCGAAGCAACAATGAGCGCTTCGCCGAGCTCGCGGCCGGTCAGAACGTTTGCCACGAGCGTCTGGATAATGTAGCACCTCGGCATAACCCAGTTGTCGATCGTACATCCG
The DNA here is from genome assembly GCA_004349715.1 of Crucihimalaya himalaica. Classification (NCBI taxonomy): domain Eukaryota; kingdom Viridiplantae; phylum Streptophyta; class Magnoliopsida; order Brassicales; family Brassicaceae; genus Crucihimalaya; species Crucihimalaya himalaica. The sequence goes on along the minus strand of SMJT01000004.1, from coordinate 5,644,140 downwards.
AAGACGAGGCACGAAGGTTCCCGAACTCGTTCATCAACACGTCGTCGGCTTGCGACGAACAAGACCGATTACACTGTGCCCGCCGTAACCCAGAGGAACCGAGGCGTCATACCCCAGAATTTTCCCGGGGAGAGGACGAGCGACTGACCGAAGCGCCTCTGAGTAGCGACAGACAACACGGCCAGCGAAGCCCAGAGGCGTTGCAAAAAGTTTTAGCCGACCAAGACCGGGACCATGAGTTAGCTAGTATTAGAGCCGAGCTCCGCCGGATGACTTCAACCGTTCATCAGGCAACCAGTTCAGCGCCCGAAATAGATCGGATCCTGCGAGAAACTCAGAACACACCATTTAGCCCCCGACTGCAGAACACCTCGTTCCGATACCCAGGAAAAGTCAAAATCCTCCCGTACAACGGACTCACCGATCCAAGTGAGTTCATGACCGCATTTATTGTCGCCACGGGACGACATCAACTCGCTCCGGAAGAACGAGAAGCCGGGATTTGTCAACTGTTCGTCGAAAATCTTGTCGGCCCCGCGCTGACTTGGTTCGCTAGATTAGAAACGCATTCGATACATAACTTCTATCAGTTATTGGTCGCATTCCTAAAGCATTATTCGATGTTTATCCAACAAGGAACATCTAACGCCGATCTCTGGGCGTTAACCCAGGGTCCGAAAGAGACCCTACGGTCATACATCGACAGATTTAAGACAGTTGTGTCCCGAGCTACGGTATCAGATGACGCCGCCCTCCCAGCTCTCCGAAATGGCCTCTGGTTTGAATCGGCCTTCAGGGAGGACCTGAAGTTAAATAAACCGCGGACACTGGAGGACGCCCTCTGCCGAGCCTCGATCTTTATCGAGATTGAAGAAGAGCGGGCCCTCATGACAAAAAAACACACTCCGGTCAAAACATCCGCCCTAAAAGACAAAATTCGGGAAGAATGCTCTGAACCCCGCCAGCACTACGATGATGAATATATGCAAGAAAGAAATAAACGAGCTGCAGTATTTACCGTCATCGATAGCCCGGACTCGTCGTCAGTCACTCCCTCTTTTGCGATCAGTAATGAAACGCAACCACCGCCGAACTCGCAACAGAATTCCCCGCTCGCCTGGAACAAATGGCAAAACCCCGATCCTCGACCCCGAAACAAGGAGGCCTATTGTGAGTTCCACAAGATGAAAGGTCACCCAACCTCCCAATGCCGATCTCTTCATGAAGCTCTTTTAGCACAATATAACAAAGGCGCCGTTAAGCTAGACGAATGTCCTGCTCCGCGAGGGAATATGAATCGCCGAAACAACGGCCAGCAACCATTTGCAGGTCGGAATAACACTCAGTGCGGGAATAATGTACCCCGAGGGCAAGACGATGATGTCCGAAGACGCTCCCCATCGCGAGATCGAGATGCTGATAGGCAACCCCGTACTGAACAGATCGGGGATCAGAGGGAAAACACTCCGGAGGAAAGAGATCAAGTACAAGAATTACCCCCGGCGCGACAGCTCATTGGGATGATTATGGGCGGTCCCCTTGAATGCAACGACTCCGTCCGATCGATTAAAATGTCTGAACAACAGGTCGTTGCAAGCCTGAAACAGATGGAACATTCACCATCGAGCTCGATCGAGGAGGAGATCGACATCACCTTCACCGCACAAGATGGACGCGGGGTAGCTCACCCGCATCATGACCCTCTAGTAATTCAACTACGAGTTGCAGACTGCGATATCGGACGAGTGCTAGTTGATACCGGGAGTTCGGTAGATCTCATTTTTAAAGATACTTGGGACAAGATGAACCTTACCGGCCTCACACTCAAACAATCCAAAAGACCCCTAACTGGATTTAATGGTGACACGACCCATACGATCGGGACAGTCAAGCTCCCGATCTATGTCGGCGGAACCACCAGGATTGTCAAGTTCGAAGTAATCGACAAGCCTGCGATCTACAACGTGATCCTCAGAACCCCGTGGATTAACATGATGAAGGCGGTCACTTCAACGTATCATCAGTGCCTCAAATTCCCCGTGGGCTCGACGGTCCGTACCATTCGCGGCGACCAACGAATGTCCCGAACATGCTTCATCGTCGGGCATAAGTTACGGAAAGCAGTCAAAACATGTCAAGTAATTGACTGCCACATCTCAAGAGATCCAGACCTTCACAATCAACCAGCTCGGAACCGCATTATTCAAGTCAATATTGACCCGAACAGAGATGAGCGCCACGTCAGCATTGGCGCCGACCTTGACAAAGATATCAAAGCCGAGCTCATTGAATTCCTCAAAGAAAACGTATCGACCTTTGCATGGTCGACTAACGATATGCCTGGGATAAATTCGGCAGTTGCCACCCACCAACTCAACGTTGACCCGACCTATAAACCGATTAAACAAAAGCGGCGCAGGTTGAACCCCGAGCGGGCGCAAGCTGTAAACGATGAAGTTGAACGGTTGACCGCAGCCGGATCCATCACTGAGATCATATACCCCGAGTGCCTAGCCAACCCGGTTGTGGTAAAAAAGAAGTCTGGAAAATTTAGAATCTGCGTGGATTTTACCGACCTCAACAAAGCTTGCCCCAAAGACAGCTTTCCGCTTCCTCGGATCGACCAAGTCATCGAGGCGACAACTGGAAACGAGCTCCTTTCTTTCATGGACGCCTTCTCGGGTTACAACCAAATCCGTATGCACCCGGACGACCGCGAAAAGACGGCGTTTATCACAGATCGGGGAACTTATTGTTACGAAGTCATGCCCTTCGGACTAAAAAACGCGGGTGCCACTTACCAACGACTCGTCAACAAAATGTTCGCTAATGAGCTCGGGCGAACAATGGAAGTTTACATTGACGACATGCTCGTAAAATCCCTCCTAGCAAAAGACCACGTCGGCCACCTCAAAACGTGCTTCCAAACCCTAAACAAGTACGAGATGAAGCTAAACCCTTCAAAGTGCACCTTTGGAGTGACCTCCGGAGAGTTCTTGGGGTACATCGTCACCCAGCGCGGGATCGAGGCTAATCCGGCACAAATCAAAGCAGTGCTTGAACTACCTTCACCAAAAAACAAGCGCGAGATCCAAAGGCTCACGGGAAGGATCGCCGCCCTTAACCGATTCGTTTCACGATCAACGGACAAGTGCCTACCATTCTATCAACTCCTCCGCGGAAATAAGGAGTTCATTTGGGATGAGCATTGCGAGGAAGCTTTCCAGCAATTAAAAATCTACCTCTCGACACCCCCCGTCCTCTCAAAGCCTGAGGTGGGAGAAACGTTATACCTCTACATAGCTGTTTCCAACTCGGCCGTTAGCGCCGTCCTTGTCAGAGAAGACCGGGGTGAGCAAAAACCCATCTTTTACGTCAGCAAATCTCTCGACGGAGCAGAAAGTCGGTACCCCGCTCTTGAAAAGCTAGCCCTCGCTGTGATCATCGCGGCTCGGAAATTGCGTCCGTACTTCCAATCTCACACGGTCGCCGTCCTAACCAATTTACCCTTGAGAACGGTTCTTCATAGCCCAAGTCAATCGGGTTGGATTGCCAAATGGGCTGTTGAATTAAGCGAATACGACGTCGAGTATAGACCCCGACCTGCCGCTAAGTCCCAGGTTTTGGCGGATTTCCTAATCGAGTTGGCTCCCGAGCTAATGGATTTTGATGCTACCGAACAGTGGGACTTGTTCGTCGACGGATCATCTTCACGCCATGGATCCGGCATCGGTGTCAAGCTTGAATCACCAACGGGCGAAGTACTCGAACAGTCGTTCCGCCTAGCATTTCCGGCCTCAAATAATGAAGCCGAGTATGAAGCCCTGATCGCCGGACTCAAGTTAGCGAAAGGCATCGGAGCCACCAGTATCCGAGCCCATTGCGACTCACAACTCGTTGCCAACCAGTTTAGCGGTGAATATGAGGCCAAAAACGAGCGCATGGACGCTTACCTCGGACTCGTCAGAAACTTGGCAGCAGAATTCAACGAGTTCAGCCTCACAAAAATATCCCGAGGGGAAAACATTTCCGCTGATGCGCTTGCCGCCTTAGCTTCGACTAGTGACCCAACTCAGCGTCGCGTCATACCTGTCGAAAGTATCGACCAACCCAGCATCATTCTTTCTCGAGGAGTAGCTCTCATCGAAGATGCACCCGCAGCCGAGCTCCATGACACAAGCAGACGGGAAACCGGGAACCATCCCACACAATCGACCTCAACAGATTGGCGAGCTGAAATATTATCCTACATTGAGAGCGGGACGACCCCAGCTGACAGATGGGAAGCTCGGCGCTTTAAGCGGAAATGCGCACGATACGTTCGCCTCGGTGACAGTCTGTTTAGGTGGAGTTCCTCCGGAGTCCTCCTCACCTGTCTACACGGTGGTGAAACGACCGGAGTCATGAAGGAACTACACGAAGGTGCGGGAGGCAATCACTCCAACGGCCGAGCTCTCGCAATAAAAATCAGAAATCAAGGCCATTTTTGGCCGACAATACTTAAGGACTGCGAAAACTTCGCTGCACGATGCGAGCAGTGCCAGCGACATGCCCCGATGATAAACCTCCCTGCCGAGCTCCTCAATACAGCCACCGCGCCTTACCCATTCATGCGATGGGCAATGGACATCATAGGTCCCATGCCCCGATCTCGAGGAAAGGCATACATCCTTGTCATGACAGATTACTACACCAAATGGGTTGAGGCTGAATCTTACAGCAATGTCCTTGCCGATGATGTGCGAAAGTTCGTTTGGAAGTTCATCATCTGCCGTCACGGGCTTCCATATGAGATCATCACGGACAACGGCCGCAATTCACCTCGGGACTCTTCGACAACTTCTGCGCAAAATGGCGGATAAGACTGAATAAATCCACGCCTCGGTATCCTTAAGGCAATGGACAAGCTGAAGCAACTAACAAAACTATAGTCGATGGCCTGAAGAAGCGACTCGGCGCAAAGAAAGGACTCTGGGCAGACGAGCTCGATGGCGTCCTCTGGAGCCATCTTACAACGCCGCGAACTGCAACGGGCCGAACGCCGTTCTCATTGTCTCATGGCATGGAAGCAATGGCGCCCTCTGAGGTCGGGATTCCAACCCTACGCCGATCAATGCTCGTGCATAACCCCGCCCTTAATGACGATTTACTCCGAACGGAGGAAGACTTTTTGGAAGAACAACGTAACAACGCCCTCCTACGAATACAAAATTACCAGCAGCTTGCCTCAAAATACTACAATAAAAAAGTAAAGGGGAGGCACTTCGATGAAGGAGACTTAATACTTCGTAAAAGTGTTCGACAATACCGCGGAAGTAAACGCTGGCAAGCTCGGCGCACATTGGGAAGGCCCATACCTCATCTCCAAAATCGTCAAACCCGGGGTCTATGAGCTAGCCACAATGAAGGGCGAAGCTGTCCCGCGCTCGTGGAACACGTTCAACCTCAAACGTTTCCATCACTGACTTATTTCTGTACGACCAATAAGACCGAACTACGACTGGCTTGATCCCCTTGTCCGGGGGTACGTAGGCAACCTTTACCCAAGGTTCAGCTATGACATGAATATACTACTTTTCCCCGAGTTCTCACTCGTCATACAAAAAAAAAAAAAAAAAAATATATATATAACCGAGCTCGAAAAAGAAGAGTTCTCACTCTCGAGTTCTCAAATCTCCTAGCTCACTCTCGCCAAAAATCGCGCACAAGCTTTCAGCGCAAAGCCGAGTTCTCACTCGCAAATGACCCGCGCACAAACTATTAGCGCAAAGCCGAGTTTTCACTCGCAAATGACCCGCGCACAAGCCTTAATCGCGAAGCCGAGTTTCCGCTCGCAAACTCTTCTACGCACAAATCTATAAGCGTATAATTGAGTAAAACAACGTGAACAAACTCACTCTCACATACAACTCTTCTACGCACAAAACGATAAGCGTATAATTGATTATACAACGTGACTGAACTCATTCTCACATCGTATTTATGAGAAATAATTCAAAGTTCAAACAAAAAATTTTCATTAAGTTATGCAGATACAAGTCCACCGACCTACAGTTCGTAATTTATATCTAAACCAAAAAATACGACCGAACAGAACGGCCAACTACAAAGAGAACGGAGACAATCCAGACGCCCGCACCTCGGCCGCATCCCCCGACGTAAACATACGAAGGTTAGTTCCATACGGGCTGCGGTAGAAACGGTAGCGACCGACCTGGCGTCACATCGCAGCATCCTCAGTCACTTCGAAATCCGAAGGAAGCAGCTCGGGAAGCGGATTGGCCTTCAGCTCGGCCTCATATTTGGCCTCATCTTCGGCGATCTTCGCGAGCCGCGCGGCCGGAACGGCAACCCCGTCCTTACTCTGAAGAGTCTCCAGACATCTTCGCAGGCCCCGAGCTTGAATGAAAAGAGCCTTAGCGCCCTCGAGTTTATTACGGGCCTCCAGATTCTTCCAAATTAGCTGCATCTGAGCGGCACTCTTGGCCCTATACGCCTCGAACCGCCCAGCAATCTCACCTTTCTCTTTCTCAAGCAGACTCTCCTTCTCCTTCAGACGGAGATTCTCTGTCTCGAGCCCGTCACGTTCAGTACGCGCGAGGACGGCATCGGTTCTGCTCTTCTCAAGCTCGGCCTCTAAATGAGCCACTCTAGCCCTGCTCTGATCCTGCTCTGCAATCAGTTCGGAGCGAGTCTTAGCCAGCTCGGCCTTCATGTCCGCTTCTTGACGCTGCAATTCTCCAACCTCTGCTGCAAGCCGAGCAGATTTCTTCTGCTCTTCGTCAAGTTCGGCCGCTTTCACTCCCACTCCCGTTGCAAAAGTCTCTGATTCCTCCTTTGCGATCTTGACTCGCATATCGCATTCCCGAGCAAAGTCGGCAAGAGCTTTCCCCATCTAAAAGTAATGAAAAATAAATACGAGGAAGAAACATCCTAAAGAGTATGAAAACATAAGATTTACTCCGACCATTACCTGAACGAAAGATTGAGACGCGCGGATAAACGGCGATGGTGCCGCCATCTCCCGAACGTCCGGCACATCGACAGTAGTACAGGAGAGCGCCCTCACCAGCTCGGCACAATCTGAGGCGCTCTCAAAAATCGGCGTCGACCTCCGAGAATAGGTGAAGGAAAATCTGTGATCATCACCTCCGCCCGTGCTGGTGGTGCCGCTTGATTTAGTTTTTTGTTTTTTAGTGGAACGCTCCTTCGAGCTCCTCTTCGACCTTTTGCCCGTTGCCTTTTTCCCACGAACTTGGTCATCCTCCTGCTCAGTCGTGGGTGGAATCGCATCTACAGAAGGCAGCTCGGCAGAGACACTTGGAACACGCTCTTCGATAATGTTCCCGACCTCATCAGCCCCAGCCTCGACTCCACCAGAAAGGTTTGTCCCCACAAAACCCGGAGTCGGAACGGATTCCTCAGCTTGAGGGCTCTGTGTAGGACTGCCGGGATCTGGCAGTCCTGCAAACATATCGGGAAAATCCTCAATCCCGAAATCGGCGGCACCGACCTCTTCCCGAACTTCCGCCGCTCCTTGCGCCTCGGCCTCTCTTGGAACCCCGTTCCCTTCCTGAGCTCCAGGAACTCCAGGAACTTCAGCTCTGTCCCGCGCTAATACAGGAGATGCCGTCAGCTCTTCGGCATAATCGGGAGCGTCGTACCACATCTTCAGCAGCTTCCCTGAAAGAAAAGAGGTAAATAAAAAAAGAGAGCGGGAAGGAGTGAAAAGAAATGAAACACCGAACAGAATGAACAGACCAGAAGAAATACGAACTCACCTGTTGCGGCGTCTTCCCGAGCTTTGCGAACTCTCTCCTCGGTCACTTCCTTCCAAGAAACGTTCTGAGCTTGCAGAGCGCCGATAGCCGCCTCAAACTCCTCCGACCTGTAGGAGCTAGTGTTGTGCTTCACTGAAAGAAAAAGCGAAGGATTAGTAAACAAATCAACTAACGACGAAACCGGGCTAAAAACACGGGGCTCTACCGGGATGAAAGTTCCACACGGTACGATGTCCCTCGTCCGGACTCAGACCAGATCCGCCCCCAGTCTGTACAAAGAAGTAACGCGTCTGCCACTCGTCGATTTTACTCGGCTTCCCCACCACGATTTTCGACCCGAGATTCAGCGCGGCGTAGTAAGTTCCGGCATATGCCGAGTTCTTCTTTTGAGTCGTAAAAGACTCGAAAAGCTGGTCAGTCAGCTCCATCCCGTGCTCGGCAGCAAGCACATAGATGGCTATCATGTTCTGCACAGTTGTCGGGCAGACCTGAGAAAACGCCAAGTCTCGAGCTCGGCAATACCGCACAAACACCTCAGGAAGGGGAAACCAAAGATGCAACCTCGAAAAGAAACTTTCGTAGAGGCATACAAAACCCGGAGGAGGAGACCAGGGCCGCTCATCCGACTTTGGGACCCTGAAGTTACATGCCGGATACATCTCTTTCAATGGGTAAAGAGACTCCCATTTCAGCTTGGTCGGGAACCCCCCTTGCCTGAACGAGAGCTTAACAGGTTTCGGAGTCTTTGGAACCCTCCCGGCAGCTGCCGCTCTGGGTCGTCCACCCCGACCTCGACTCACTATCCTAACTGCCCCGGGCACGGGAGCCGAAGTAGCGGCTGGTGCCGACGCGGACGCTCCTGCGTTATCGGCTCGGTCTACTCCACGACGAGCTGCAGCATCCGACGAAGGCACTCCAACATCCCCCATTCTATGACGCGCTGGACCCAAAGGAGGTGCCCCCGAACCAAAAACCCTGAGTACGCGACGAACCCTCGGATCCGGCATGGACGTAGAAGCCTGCGCACCGCTATCCGATCTCTGTTGAGTGATGGGCTGAGCCGCAGACGCAGATACTCTCGCGTTATCGGCCCGGTTCTTCTGATGACGAGACAACGGAATGTCGTCATCATCTCTCTCTTCGTCATAGAGTGGAACTGTTCGACCGGGAACAGGTGACCCAACGTCGGATCCTGAAGAGCCCCCGTATTGATCGCCGGATTCGGAGTTGGAGCTCGACTCGACTCTGATGCCGCCGAATGCGCCAGCCATGGTCACCGGAGGAGAGAGAAAGACGGAGTGGAAACCGAATAGTCCCGGAGAGCCCCGGCAAAACAAAAAGTGCAGAGAAGAAGTGACGCACCTGGATAGGAACTAAAAGCCGCCGTCTGAGGAGTGATTCTCGTCGGGAGAACTAAGGTCAGAAAGAGGTTCGCCGGAAATCGAGTTAGAGAGCAGAATGAGAAGAAGCATAAAGATTTGTCGATTAAGTGTTTGCGAAAAGTGGAGATAGAAGAAAAGAAGAGCGTGTTCATGAAAAGGCGACATCGAAATCCGAGTTCGCTCCCACCATAAGAAATCGACACGTGGAAATGAAGCGCGGGAAACCGTGGCTCCGGCACCACATGAGTGTGACATGTGGCAAAAGCGCGGGGATCAGTAAAGGCGCAAATGATTAGTTTCAGCGGCGAACTCCTCGCGCGGACGCCTAACACAATTTTGACGCACACGCGATTGTTCCATGAGCATAATCAAGAAAACAAATCGACAGGCCGGGACCCATACGGTTTCTTCCGCACGACTGTTCGTTTCAGCAGCAAATGCGCCGGGCTAAAACGCACATACCTCGGCGTATTCATAAGCTATCATACCCCGAGCTGGAAGGGCTATTGTTGGAGATAGATTTGGCAATCCTATCAGCCCGGCCCATTAAGGATACATGGCCCATTTACCAATCAATTCGGCCCAGATTCGAGCAGGTCGATCCCGAGCAGGACGATGACGAGCAGGTCAACCCCGAGCAGGTCGATGACGAGTAAAGGCGGCCCATCCGATGAAGCCCAAAACATTGCCGACTTACCAAAAACACTCAAGTGCGACTCGGCGAAAGAATCACGTCACCGCGCACGCGCTAAGCAACAGAGGCGGTTAGCAGGGCCAATTGATTCCCTATAAATACCCCATGTACCTCACTAATAAAGATATTCGAAAAACTTTGGACAAAAACATACACTTGAGTTAAACACTAATCTTATCCCGAGCTGGACTTTTAACCAATCCCGAGCTCTTAATCACGAGTGTCTTTAAACTTTTCTAATAAACGGAAATTTCGCCTCCACGTTTATCATCGATCCGTATTCACCGAATTACAATTATTTCATTATATTGGTTTTCTTCAAGATCAACACTCGCTGATAATCAATTCACTGGTGGATTGGATATAGTGTTACCAAATTTAACCAGCTTGTCCAAGATTGAGTTCTCCAACAATCACTTCAAGTCCTCACTTTCCTTTGACCTAAATGGACTCCACAACTTGGACTATTTCAAAGGGTACGAAAACTCATTTTTCGGACCTTTTCCCTCATCCTTGCTCATGATACCTTCTTTACTCGATATTGGTTTAAGCGGAAACCATTTCGAGGGACTTCTTGATTTTGGGAATACGTCTTCAACATCTAAGCTTAGATATTTAGATCTTAGCCACAACAACTTCGAAGGACGAGTCCCTAGATCTATATCAAACTTAGTCAATCTCCAAATATTATATCTTGACGGGAACAACTTTGGAGGACGAGTTCCTAGATCTATATCTAAATTAGTCAATCTCGAACAGTTAGCTCTTAGCCATAACAGTTTCCTAGGGAGAGTCCCTAGATCTATATCCAGATTAGTCAATCTCGTGTTTTTAGATCTTAGCCATAACAACTTCGGAGGAAGAGTCCCTACATCAATATCTAAATTAGTCAACCTCACTGACCTTCACCTTTCCTACAACAAGTTGGAAGGTCAAGTACCTCATTGTATATGGAGATCATCTATGTTGCGTTCTGTGGATCTCTCTCATAATTCTTTCATCTTCGGCAAATATGTGGAAGTTGGCTATGGAGCCTCGTTACAACGGTTGTATCTTAGTTCAAATTCACTCCAAGGACCAATTCCCCTATGGATCTGCAAGTTAAGAGGTTTACGTAACTTGGATTTTTCAAACAACCATTTCACTGGTTCCATTCCTCAGTGTTTGAATATTCCCACTAGTCTGAATCTGCGAAACAACAGTCTAAGTGGATTTATGCCAGATTTATGCATCGATGGCTCTCGTTTGCAGTCACTTGATGCCAGCCGCAACAATTTGGTTGGGGAGCTTCCAAAATCTTTGATCAATTGCAAGCAGATGCAATTTATAAATGTGGGAGATAACAAGATCAAGGACACGTTTCCATTTTGGTTGGGATCTCTAAAAAACTTAATGGTTCTTGCGCTCCGATCAAATGCATTCTATGGTCCCGTCTACAACTCATCTGACTATTTAGGGTTTCCAAGTATGAAGATCATTGACATATCCAATAACAACTTCGTTGGATCATTGCCACAAGACTATTTTGCCAATTGGCGTGAAATGTCATCGGTGTGGATTAAAGAAGGCTTCCTGTCAATTGACTACATGGGGGGGTGGTTCTTATTATTATGAAGATTCGATCGATTTGGTGTATAAAGGAGTAGACACAGATTTCACTCAAATCTTTAAAGCCTTCAAAGCCATTGATTTTTCTGGAAACCGATTCTCCGGACGTATCCCTGAATCCATTGGTAAGTTAAGCGAATTGCGACTTCTCAACTTGTCAGGCAATGCATTCACAAGCAATATCCCACCAACTTTGGCAAATATTACAAAGCTCGAGACATTAGACCTATCGCGGAATAACTTGTTTAGGTGAAATTCCTCAAGGTCTTGGGAAGCTCTGGGTTTTGTCCAACATCAACTTTTCCCACAATCATCTTGAAGGATTGGTGCCACGGAGCACACTGTTTCAAAGGCAAAATTGCTCTTCATTTGTGGGTAATCTTGGGCTATACGGCCTAGAGGACATTTGTGGAGAAAGCCATCATGTTCTTGTTCCTACACCGCAGCAACCCGAGGAAATCCTTGTCCGAACCGGAAGAGCCAATGCTAAATTGGATAGCAGCCGCGATAGCATTTGGACCTGGTATGTTTTGTGGATTAGTGATCGGATATATCTTTACATCATACAAATACGAATGGTTCATAGCTCATTAAGGCCATCTTTCTCACAGTTTCATCAAGTTTGTAGTTCGCTAGAGGTGTTTATACTGTACTTTTCCATTTCGTGGTTTTCTTAAACACTGTCAATGTTATAAGCTGTAATGTTCTCACCATTTTGTGTAATATGGTCCATGTTGGTTGCTTATGTTTCTCAGTTATAAATCTTTAACAAAATGTCTTGAAAATCATGTTTAATATCTAATGTGAGTCTTAAAGATCTTTATTCGAGTCAACTCTTATTTGTGTGAAGCATAAAACATGAGATTACAGGCAATAGTATTATTATACAAAAGAAAAAGGAAAATTGTAACTGTAATGCCTAATTTCCATTACAATACACAAAGTTTTGGGATTTTTCAAAAATATACATAAATGAATAATTGTTTCAACTCAATTTTTTTTTTTAAGAAGAAAAAGTGATCTAAACTACTTCGAAAATCGTTTTAAGTTTTTATAAGACATCAGTAGACTTGACTCAACCAGTCAACCAACCAGATACTTGAATACTTTCTATTCCAAAGGAATAACTTTTGAAGTGATACTCTAACTTAAATACATGAGAAATAATAAATATGATTAGATTTTCAGTTTTCATTGTCTAAATTTTGTTGCTGAGTTTTCACTTGTTACTGTAACAAGAGAGAGCTTTAGAGAATGCGTCACTGTCTACAACCATAAATTTGATGATTCTGAAGCTAGTTCAGACAATTTTGAATTTCCACAAGTAACACAGAAGTATCTCGTCTTTTTTTTTGGGTACTAAAACCCATCTTGCCCTACCATCAATTTTGAGATTCTCAAAAGTTTAGTATTGTACCAATAGAAGAGTACAAAGTCTCAACACACATTTAACTTTTTGCAACAATTTAGAAAAAAAAGACCTTTAAAAGGCTCTCATGCATTCTTCTTGCTCAACAAGTAGTCGCCGACTGTCAAATGCAAATGTTCTCCTAGAACCATAGTCACAGGAGGCTGGTTGTCAATGCAGCTTACAGTTATCTATAATAAAAGATTGCGATGTTTTCTTCAAAACACTTCTAGAATCTTATTTTGTATTATACAGATCACACCTTCCATTAGCCTCGACTCATTACTTAGTTGAGTACAATCATTGACGATACTTATGATCCAGATCATCCCATACAGTCAAGGGAGTCAGGGACGATTTAATAATTTGAAACTATGCAAGTTTAGCTCATCTAATGGCGCTTATATTTCTCACCAAAATCAAGATTTGGAATGACATACCATCCACGAGTTTGATCAAGCCCTTCAGCCACAAAATCACCAGAAAAGTTATTCTCAAATAGCTCCTTGTTTTCAAATGGATAATGTATATATGCATAAGGCATTGACCCACTCTCAAACCAACAATCAAAAACCTGAAAAAGCGTGATATAATCATAAGTATGGGATAATACCACAGACTATCACGGATTAGTGATCAAATGAAAAAAAGAAAAGAAATGGAACCATTGTACATCGTCTACACGACTGAGCACACCAAACTCATGGCACGACTAGATGGGATTGTAATTTGATCAATATGGTGACGATGCAGATCAAAGACCTGCATCATAAGTCATCAGAAAAGCAAATGAGCATCAGCCTTTTTGACATCCAAAGTGCTCCAGTAAGAAGAAAGAACAACCCCCCATAGGATTTCATAAACTTAAACAGAACATATTAAGGAGACTTCTAAAAACAATCAATCAGATACCTTGACACCAGAGAGCTTTTCAAGCTTCTCAACTGAATTCATGACCACCACTTCCTCCCCATCATCGCTGATCCATATCGGAAGTGGCGTTCCCCAAAATCTACTTCGGCTGATAGCCCAATCCCTTGCATCTTTAAGCCAATTGTGAAAACGTTTACCCTGAGTTTCAGGTTAACCAAGAAAATTTACTCATATTAGTAACTCATCTAAAGGAACTAAACTTGTAATATTCTCAAGAGTACTGATTCTTTTTTCCAGTGACCTTCACATATTTAGGTACCCATTTCTTCTTTTCATTGTTTTCTAACAATTTTTTTTTCAACTGCTCCACTCGCACAAACCTAACAAGTCAAAGATAAACAATCTTCCCAGTCCTATCCACTAATGGAAATGAACGTATAAGCTTCATATCATCTTTACTAATTGTTACCTGCCATTTAGGGCATATAAGAGATAAATCATAACAAAGAAAATCAAAATATCTAAACAATGTGGTGATTAAATGCCAAAACAATATAAATACAGATAGCATACAGAGCTCCGGAAAGAGGCTGCCAGATATAATGAAATGAAAAATTATATGATCATCATTTATGCCATCAGGACTGGGACAGGACAAAAGCCTAACTTTTTTCAGCCAAACTCGAGATAAGGACCAGAGAGACGAAGAGTGCCTCACTGGAACTAGCACCAAATGACCAACAACTAAGACCTGAGCAAAAACTCATATGAAACATGAAGCATACCAACTCGGAACAGCTCTATATATGAGAGGGGTGTCTGATCGCCAGCAAAATGGATATGAGTGGGTAAAGCTCCCCGACTTAACAAGCCAGCCTTTAGCCTGAAAAAAAAAAAGATATTACTTACGTTAAAAAGAAAAAGAGTCACTTACTATAGAACAATCAAATAGTCCAGAACTGCACTAAGATGATCCTCTAAGAGACATGACAAATCATTGTGATCTTAACTGATACATGTGGCCTATTACAAACATTAGACATCAAGAATCACCTTCACGGCTTCAGTTATATCCTTGTCTACATCTTTGACATAACGGCCACTGAAGTGGAACAACCCACCATCATCAACAGCCACAACTAGATTCTCCCCCTGCAAGAGAGGATAAAACCATATAGACATTTAACATAATGAGATAAAGCGAAAGTATAGTAGAGTAGACGAGCATGGGTTCTTGAAGATTCTGTAAGCCTAAACAAGAAAGAAAATAAACCACAAATGAGCATCTCGATTCTTGTCCTAAACAATAAATCATACAGCCTAATCCCTTAAACCCCCTACGAAATCCGTAAACCCTTAAATGTCTTCTGATGTTAAGGGGTGATAAGGAGAATGTAGTCAAATCTAACATTCTAACCTTCTTAATTATCTTGTTTTCAAGACAAACATGGTAATCATCTTCACCAAAGGTAGGAGCACAGTGGACAACACCAGTACCACTGCCATCAGTGACATAATTATCTGCTATTACTCGAAAGGCCACGCTTCAGAAATCGTTTAAGTAATCAAACAAAGGTTCATACTTCTTCCCAACCAGGGAAGCTCCATTAATTTTTTCCAAAATTTGATAAGAATTCTCTGCACTGTCAGGCTTAGCACCTTTTGCTTTCTTTGTATCACCAGTAGTTCCGTTAGTTAAGTTGGCCTGAGGCTTATCAGTGGGAAGGGATGACAAACGAGATTCAGCAACCACGTAGACTCTTCCACTGTTGTTGTTACGAACCTTGAGATAGACAAAGTTTGCATTGACACACAAAGCAAGATTGCTTGGAAGAGTCCAGGGAGTAGTAGTCCATGCCACAAAGGCCACATTATCTTGATCGCCAATAACAGGGAATGTAACCATGATTTCTGGATCAAGCACATCCTGTACCAGTTGTCAGACATATTCAAATATGCAACAACAGAAGGTACATAATCTTCATTAACAACAAAGGACAACAATATACATACCTTATAGTTCTGACTAGCTTCAAAATTAGACAGGGGTGTCTTACAACCAGTACTATACGGCATAACCTGTAAATAAACCGGAACTGAGTCAAATGAGTCAACAAGATTTCAAACCTAAGAGCAATTCAGAACAAAAAAGGCCAAACCTTGAAGCCTTTATAGACAAGAATCTTATCAAAAAGCTGTGCAAAACCCCACCAAACACTCTCCATAAACGACAAGTCCATGGTCTTATAGTCATTACTGAAATCAATCCAACGACCAGTCCTGGTAATATCTTCTCCCACTCCTCAACATAAAGCGTCACAATAATCCTACACTCCTCATTGTACTTGTCAATACCCATCTCAAGCACTTGGTCTCTCCTCTTAATATTCAACTTACAACACTTGTGTGAACCTTAGCTTTGCTTTTTTCTTTCTTTGTTCCATTTTGTATAACGTAAGGAAATCAAATCTCCCGCTTCATAGTCTTTTAACGGTCTTTATATACATTACACACAGCTAAAGATCTAACTAAAACTCTAAAGCTCGTCGTCGTTGAAATCTTTAATCCCAACCAGAGATGAGAGAGTTGAGATCCATAGATCTAATCCTCTCTTATTCTCTGCTTTTCTTGCTTCTTCGATCTTACGGACAGCTTTCTTTGACATACCGAGTTTTATCAGAATGGTTCCAAGTGATTTGAATGTTGAGTCATCGGGCTGGATTCCGGATAAAACCATCTCTTTGAAAATCTCAACGGCTTCTTTAAATCTTCCGTCTAAAGCGTATAAACCGAGAACACTGTTGTAACTCAACGGATCAGTAAGAATCTTCATCTCTCGCATCTGTTTTGCTATCTGAGTCGCTTCTTCGAACCTACCGTTCTTCTTGTACATGCATAGCATCATCGCGAAGGTGAACTCGTTTGCTTCTCCTCTCTGCTTCATGCTTTCGAATATCGCTTCCGCTTTTCTCACCATCGATCTTTCACTGTACAGGTTGATCATACAGTTTGATGTATATACATCCGGATTCTGGGTCTTGTTACACAACTGAAGAAGCTCTCTGTATATTGCTTCAGCTTCATCTAAGTACCCGACTTTAGTGTAGAGCTTGATCAGAGAATTGTATATAACAGAGTTTCCCGGAATTCCAGCTTCTTTCATCGCTTCTACATAAATCATAGCTTGCTGAACGTTTCCAGTGTCCGCAAAAGCATTGATCAGGACTCCATATACAACAACATCAGGTTCGACATAGTACTCAACCATCTCTAAATACACTTCCTCCGCCATATTGAGCTGACCCAGTTTCACAAAGCTCGATATCACAGCACAGTATGGTATACAATCGCTCACATATCCTGTCACTCTCATCTTTTCCAGGTAGCTTCTAGCTTTATGAGGCATGTCAGAGTTCGCAAGGATCTGGACAAGAGTATTATATGTACACTTATCCGGTGTGACCCCATAACTCATCATGCTCTCAAATAAATCACACGCCTTTTCACATTTTTTTCCGATTCCATACGCTTTGATCATGACATTGTACTCAATAACTGTTCTCTTATTCACTTCTTGGCAACAGATAAATACCCTCTCGGCTTCTGATAAATATCCACGGTCACCATAGGCATCAATGTTGGCTGAATAGCCTTCAGAACTCATATTACCCGCAACATGAAACCTTTTGAACCATGACCATGATTTCTCAAGCATCTCTGCTTCTATATACATTCTAGTGAGAGCAGATTGTGTATACTCATCAATCTCAACATTATTATCATCCATCTCAGCTATAAGCCCTTCAGCTTCCTTAACCATATGTCTAATCGAGAATGCATAGAGGATGGTGCGGTAACTTACAGGGTCTGGTTTAAGCCCAGCGTCTTTCATTTCCTTGAAGTAGGTCCCTGCCCTTTCTATATCGTTGTTCTTCGTGTGAAGTGAAATCAGAATGTTATATGTTCTTGTATCCGGTTTGCACTGAAGCTTCATCATCTTCATCAAGGAAGTCACTTCTCCAAGCTGACCGTGATTGCCATAGATATGGATCATGCTATTAAACGTCACTGTGGTTGGAACAATCCCTTCTTCTAGCATCCTCTTGAATGTCTCTGAAGCCTCTTTTATCTGACCAGACTTACCATACGTATCAATCATCGTGTTGTAAGTATAAGAGCTCAAGCAAACATGTGAATCCACCTTGTTGTCTTTCATGCTCAACATCCCAAACGATTTGTCACACGACCATTTCTTGAAAAAATCCTCTGCTTTTTGAAACTCTCTTGCCTTTTTATACATTTGAAGAACAATCCCCGTCGTAACTTCATCAGGCTGCATCCCGATCTTGCTCATCTTCCCTAGCCAACAAAGCGCATGTACTTTAAGCCCGCCTTTGCTATAAACATCAATGAGAGTTCCATACGTCGAATTAATCGGCTTGATACCTTTTCTAATCATTTCATCCCACAAACTCTGCACATACCTCCATTTACAAGCTTTTCCAAGAATCCGAAGCATTATATTATAATGAATCACATTCAATTCATAACAACCCTTGCTCTTAAACCATTCGAAAATCTCCACTGCTCTTTCCCACCGTGTCTGCTCCTTTAAAATAATCGTCCTCTCCTTGTTACTAAGTGTCTCTGCCCACGGTCTCAACGCATCTTCCACATCCTCAATACAATCCAAAGCCTCAAGAATAGCGGGAATACATCCTCCGTAACTCAGACGTTTCGTCGAACTCTTGGTGTGCACTTTACCAACCATACCATTTCCAGCAAATTTAGCTCTCCTATCAACAAAACCATCACCAAATCCAGATTTTCCGACGCAACCATTACCTGGGTTTACAAAAAGTATGTTTCTTCCGGCGACAACTTCATGAGCAACAGTACCACAACCTCTGTCACCATTTCTGGTGCTTCTCTGTGGTCCTTTGTCACTCTCGTGAGTTCCTGGTACGTAATTCTGCTTCACTTTCTTGACGGATGGGAATTTATCGAGAGGCGAAATTGGTAAGGTTTTTGTAGAACAAAGAACATGTAAGCTACATCCATCTAGACGAAGATTCAACAACATTTTTCAGCTGCAACGAGCATTAGTTTACTTACGAGACAAAAGGAAAAGGATTGCACCGCCAATTGAGACGACGGTGTTTAAATTTTCCGGCGAACACGATTCTCTGTAAAAGTCTGACGAGATTTTTTCTGGCGGGTTGCAAATGGATATAATTGCGCCACAGACGTCCTTTGTCCAATTTGAAAGAGAGAACATTTTGGGGTTAAATTGATAATTTCGTAATAGTTTAAGCCCTTATAGGAAATAAAAAGATATAATTTCCTGAAGTTTTTAATTTATACAAAACAACTCTTTATATATATGTGTTTGCCAAATATCCCCAAACTTTTTATCATATGCGCATTAAGTACCTGAAAAAGCTAACGAATACTCCAAACTTCGTAACACAAATATCAACCAGGCTCTACCAACTTATTGAAGAGAAAACATTTTTTATTACATGGTTCACATAATGAAGAAAAACACACTTTAAACTTCAGGTGTAGTAGTTCCCATGAGCCCTTCTTTTGTAGTTTGAATCTCCAATCTTAGAGAGAATCTTGTATGAGTTGTATCTCATTTAACTTCTCCAGCAATGTAGACACATGCAAACATAGCAAGGAAGCTCGCTTCTTCACTGCTTACAGTACTTCTTGAACCAGCAACCGATGTTCAGAAAGCTTTCAAAATTGATCTGTGGTCTGCACAGAAATGTGTTTTCAAAACGCTATGTAATGAAAATATATGCTTTAGCTGTGATTTTTTACCTATCAAGGGGATGATTATCGTTGGGGAATACTAAAACTTTAATCTGGACTCCTTTCTCCTTCAGTGCTCGCATGTACTACATGTTTCAAGAACAGAAGATTTAACAACATGTTTTAGCTATTGAGTTTGTGTCAACGAAGGTATAACCCGAAAGGATCTTACTTGCAATCCATTTGACACTGGAACACGAAGATCCTTAGTTCCCAAAAGAAACAAAGTGGGAGTTTTCACCTGTACAAGCGGAAAAAACAAGACTATTATGAATGTCTTTAATGTCTTCAAGAACCAAAAGACAAAAGTATGGTGTCAGAAATGATAATAGAGAGATATGGTGGTTTGACCTTGGATACATGCGATATAGGAGACATCTGATGAAAACGAGAAAGATCATCAGGTGAAGGTGCTTCTGTATAGTGATTCATGTCTCCATAGGCTTCAAAGAAGCACCAATCAGGTATATCTGAAATCCCAACCATTGATGCTAAATTGCAAACAGGATTCCTTGCAACTGCAGCTACAAATTTATCTGGCGCCTGTTGAAAAGGTCAGCATGAAAAATGAGAATTTCTGATTCGGTGTTCAGTACGAAGAAAGAAATTGAAGACTGAAAATAAGTACTTGGCCAATTAAGTGAGTGGACAGAAATCCACCATGAGAACCACCTAACAGTGTTATTCTTGATGCATCTGCAAATCCTTGGTCAATGGCGTAATCAACAGCTGTAAGCACATCTTTGACGTCCTGTAGCACATAAGTTATAGATTAGGCAGTTTTCAGATCCATGAGAAAGAAGAAAATTAAAACTGCAGGTTGCATACATACTTGCGAACCAACTTTCCCAGGAAGAGACTGCAAAGCATCCTCACCGAATCCTAAAGAACCCCTTCCATTGAACACATAATCATCAAAGAAAAGTTAGATTCTTGACAACTATAACACAAGCTTGATGCACTGGTGGAAAATTTGACAAGGCATAGAAGCTTAGCACCTGTAATTTACAATCAGCAGACTATTTCCAATCGAGGAGAGATAAGCCAGGTCGTTGGAGAAGCTGGATGGAGATAGAGAATGAGGGCCTCCATGAATAACAACAACTAGAGGATCACATGTCTCGCTCTTGTTAGACTTAGAAGATGACACATATATAGCTTCAATGGGTTTCTTGGCCCCTGCCATTGGTTGATTATGAAATGGTCAGAACATGTCTACAGCTAAACGTGAACAAGGAACACTAACAGATAGCAATCACATCCCATAGTACAATCTTCTACTCGCATTAAAATCAATGTCTTAAACTAAATGTAAATAACCTTTGGTAAGATTTTCAGAAACGTCACTGACTGGAATTTCCAGAATTTTGAACTGAAGAGATGAAAGCCCTGACATAACCTGAGAGAATAGAATCATATTAAGAAAAATATCAATTGAACCAAAAATGTTTTTTGCAGTATGCTATACCTTTTCAGGGCATTTGAACATTGGGCTTGAGATATTCAACCACTGCCATGAAAGTTTACCAGATGTGGTGAGAATTTTCCTCCCATACTTAATTTCAGGAACATTCACTGGACTACTACACACTATTCACAAAAGAAAAATCATATGTCTCAAGTCTGCATGTGTTTAATGGGACAGTAAGTAATTAAGATATAAGAAAATGTTCAAGATGTTACCGGCGATAATATCATCACCATCTAACGCCAAGATGTTCCATGAATGATTTGAATCACTAGGGCTGACCCTCGACACTTCCCCGCTGTAATTCTCATGATATTTATATCATTAATTTGTGGCAGCAGACAAGTTTTTAGAATTACATATCTATAGAAAATTGTGTTTTACCTCAACAAATTCACTACAAGTATTACTTGACAGCTGCGCCAAAAGGAACACAATACAAGAGTGTGTTCATCTGATAGCCACGGATCACTCAGAAGCCTGGAACTGTAGAGCCCTGGGAAACAACCATCCTCAGCATACTTCACCACCTCTATCTGTATTATAAGATACACAGGCATATCAGACAACAGAGAAGAATGAAAGATTTGTTTGGTTACAATATATATTACAAGTATAGTCAGCTAAAGAAACTTTTCGTCTTTATAAGGGGGAGAAAGAGCAAATATCCATAAAATCTGACCACATCAAAGATATTTGTAGTTTCGGGAAAATTCCTATCACTAGGCCAGTCAATCCTGTGAAGTGATTCAGTCGCCCGATGTGCCCCAGAGTCAACAGCACTTTTTGAGGATATAAAAATAAGGAACTTCCCATCTTTGCTGAGAGAAGAAATTTGATAGAGATATAGTTAATGGTGAAAATATCAAAACTAAACTTAATATATGTTTACACAAGTTTTATGAGAAAGCCCCAGTTAGAAACAGAGTAATTAGATAAACAAATGTTGTTTTCAAATGCATACACATAAGGCAAGGACAAAAGGTTTAAAACAGCAAGATATGTTGAACGATCAAAAAGTTTTCTTTTCGAAAATATTATAGCTACATCTCAGCTAAGGTTATGGGAATAGTATCAGTTACAGTACAGAATGCTAACCTGAACCGAGGAGAGAAACCACTGCTAATGCTCTTTGTCAGATTATATAGAGGACATGCTTGATTTTCGTTATTACTGGAGGACAAGTAAACACCGAGAAATTCAGACCATTTCAAGACTATGAATCCTCAAGTGAATTGAATGCCCCAAACTTACTTACTTGGATTCATCTGACCCTGATGATGACACATCTGTCAACTTAATTGCGTATATCGCACAAGGTCGGTTGGAGCAGTACTTAATACCAAGTTTTCTTTTACCTCCTGACCATCCCACAAAAACTAAATACTGATCTGAACCTTTAATGTTTGGACTCCAAACAACCTGTCCAACACTTAAAGATCTTGGAATTCCTTTGATAGGTTGGACCTCTCCACTGTCAAATAAAAAGAAAAGTATTTCACAGGAAGTGTCAGCCATCATTGAGTATACTTTTTTTCATTCTCAAGTTTTGAATTAAGGTTAGTGAGACCTGTCAAGATTTATAACAAACATCGCAGGCTGACTTTTTCCAGCATATGCTTCTCCCCAATCCTCTTCCCAATCTCCTTGACCTTTCCAGCTTCCACAATCATCACCTAAGGAATCTCCTTTCTTATAACCCAGATGGTTAAAG
The DNA here is from genome assembly GCA_004349715.1 of Crucihimalaya himalaica. Classification (NCBI taxonomy): domain Eukaryota; kingdom Viridiplantae; phylum Streptophyta; class Magnoliopsida; order Brassicales; family Brassicaceae; genus Crucihimalaya; species Crucihimalaya himalaica. The sequence goes on along the minus strand of SMJT01000004.1, from coordinate 5,621,392 downwards.
GTAGGTTTGGAACGAAAAGGTTCCTCAGCAACATAAGCTACATGAGTCTCATCAGAGTTCCAAGAAATCCCTTCAAACCTGCATTATAAGACATCCTTATCATGTTCTACTTCACCATCACTTGTCACTTAACATCAAGCCAAAAAAGTTACCAATATACTACCATCCATCAACGTATACAGAGCCATGAACTTTCTGCGGAATAAGGAACTCTTTCTCTAGTTGATATAAACTCCATATCTCAAACTGGGTAGGAGATTCATTTTCTGAATTGCGGACTACAAGAAGCTTCAGTCCTGATGGCGAAGGAACGAAAGCTGACACGCCATTCATCTCAATTGGAAATGGAGCCCAATGGAAGTTCACAGAGTCTTTACTTTTCTTGGAGATATGAGTTGATAACAGAAACTTTCTCCTTTTATTAGCCAAAAGATTTGCTTGACTCATACCAAACATTGCCTGAGAACCTACAATAGTATAACTAGTTTCAGTTAATGTGAGTTACATAGAAGATTAAACACATTAAGACACCACAAAACTTGAAATTTCTTACAGTTACACAGTAAATTCATCACTCAGGTCAGATTCTCATGAGAAACTTAAACATTGAGACACCAAAAAAATTGAAATTCTCCAATTACACAGTAAATTCATCAATCATAGCTACAACTGATTTGCAATTCCTGATGAGTGAAACCTTATAAAATGCAAATTGCTAGAGAAAAAAGTGAGTAACCAGTGAAATTGACAGTACCATAATCAGACTTGAAAACCCAAGCCTTATCAATGATAGGGATACACATGAACTCTTCAAGTAACTTCGATTGCGAAGAATCATACTCTTCCTCAATTCCAGAAGAATCCATGGACACAGTTCTCCGATTTCGTTTGCAACTGTGATGGGTACAAATCAAAATTGTAGGTAAACGAAGAATCTTTTGACATTTACCCAGAAATCACTAGTGATTGAGATTAGATTTACAAAGGAAGAAGACGATGCGAGTGGAAGTCCACTCTACAAATCGTTGACCAACCTGAGTAATTTATTTTCTTTGGTATTTGTTGTTTTCCCCCATATTTTCTTGGTATTTAAGTAATAACCCATAATAAACTAATGATAATCAGTACCGATCTGACCCAAGAAAAACTAATAATATTCTCTCCGTTCATTATATTAGATGTTTTTGGAGGTTTTTTCTATTTCATATAATCATGTTAGTGTTAGATTTTTAAAATTTTCTATGCAAAATATTCAAATTAATAAGCTTTTCTAATCATTAATATTCAGTATAATTTAGCTTTTATGTTAGGTAATAATTTATGTTTTCGATGTAAAACTCTTATCACATAATTTAAGATAGGTTTTTAAATCTCGTGTTTTTTTATCTAACACATCTAATAGATTGACAATGAGGGAGTAATTAATAATTCATCAAATTATCTCATGTTACCGGTAAATTTTTAATAGATGCTAAATAAGTAAATATAAGTGAGTTTATTAAAGATAAAATAACCTCGGTTAAACAAATGTGCATAAGTTTCAGAAATTTAGAATATTATGTTCGTGATCAAGATTCAAGAACAGAAAATAGATCTTACATTGCTACTTAAAACATCTATATAGTGTATGTGTCCGTATTATACATAAAATCTCATGTATCTTTACATCAAACTCCTTCAAATCTAAAAACAAAAAGAACATCACTAGAGATGGATCTGTCATCGGACAAAACCCTGAAGGTTCGTTTTTTGCGTCAACTTAGTCAAGCACTCAAGCTCCGATCAGAATCAAACCAAAAAGGGTTTTTCATTCATCGATCATAGTCATCTCCTTTTGGGACAAAAGCTTCTCACTGAATCTCATCTTCTCTGGATCATAAGGAAGAGTCTAGAGCAGGAGCTTCGGATCCTTTCATGATTCTGAGTCTTTTACAAGAAGAAGAGAACATATCCCATGGAACATCACCAACCAACATCCAATCTCCATCTTTATCCTCGTATGTTGGTACAAATCCAGATCCTTTGTATCCTTCTCTCTCACAATATTCACCAATCTTGACCTTGAACATGTTCTCTAACGCCTTGAGAAGCTCGGGGTAGTTTTCGTATGTCTTGAGATCGATCTTGCGGAGGTAAGGAGCTCCGTCCATACTCACTTTCACGTAACTCACACTGTTGTTCTTACGGTTCGATCTCACCGGTGGCCAACCAACGATTTGAGTTCTGTAAAGAAAGATTCAATCATCCTTAGTACAACTACTCATCATCAACAAATTAATTTGAAAGAAGCGATTTGGAAACTCAGAATTTTCTACTTACTTCGTGGGAGGTGTAGATTCTTCTTCCTCACGAGTTTCCTCAAATAGACGCTTGGTGTTGCCTCTAACGCAAGAAACGTCATGTTCTTCTTTAATTTCCTCTGTTCGTCCTGGTAATCCAAGACATAGCTCTGTGTCCTTAAGGTTAAGCTCGTTGACTTTCTCGTACGCCATTGCGTATGGATCAATATCAATGTTTGTGTTTCGTTCTTGTGTGTTATTAAAGCAGAATCTCTCTCGTTCTTCTACTTGCTGCTCTTCTTCTTCTTGTTGTGCTTCTTCTTCTTGGTGAGTCGGATGATGGGTTTAGAGAAAAGAGAAGAGAGATATATATAAAGGAGCATCGAAGTTAGGGTTAAAGGAAGAGAGAGAAGTGTTGTCGGGAGGAAGAAAGGCAAGAAAGAGGCAAGGGGACAGAAGTGGGACACGAAGGCTAAGGCCGCCCATGTGGACACGACTCTTTTGTTTATTGTTCCACGCTCCTCATTTCCCTCCGCCAACTTTGCGTACGTTACATCTTAGCCGTCCATCTCTTTTGCTTTCAAAGGATGTATATGATTATAACCAACAAGATTATTAAAATGAATGAAATGATGAAAATTCTATCGGCCGACCCGGAATAAAAGCAAACAGAGAAAAATATAAAATAAAAAGAGGTGTATTACTATAATATTTTATTTACTGTTTATTAAAGGTCTTTTTTCTTTTTCATTTTGAAAGTTTATACTGTATATAGTGCAGGTTATGAAGAAAATATCAAGTGCTAATGATTCTTACTCCAGTTGTTAGTATACTTAATATACTATATATTAAATATGTTATCTTAGAATTTGATGTGAAAGTTGAATATTTTTTTAGTTTGCTTCTATTAATTTTTTTTTTTCAAAAGGTATAATAAATTTTAACTTGAAAGATTAATAGATTCTTTAAAAAACGGTGTAAATTAGTTAAAAGGACGCTTATATTAAAGAAAATATTAATTTTTATCATGATCCCAAAATGGAATTTATTTAGAGTTTCCAAGTACCCTTCTGTGTCAGGAACTTGTTGAATGTGCATAAGTTGAAATTTATCATTATTGCACGTATATGTAATTTGATTTTTTAAAGAATTATCAGTTTGTGTTTAAATCTCAGATAATACCGAATATTATACGTTACATATATGTGTTTCGAAGCCATAATTTTGCATGGCATTTTGTAGTTTGTGAGTTGGAAAATGTAATAATTTTTGTGTGAGATTTCAATTTTAGTAAAGGCGAGTATAATAGGAGAGGGAGACCCATGTGGATAAGGGTCAAATGTGTTGGTAATTGATAGAGGAATGGTAAAGCCATGTGCTTTCTTATGTATATGTCTCTTTAATTATTCATTTAATTATTTCCTACAAAAATGGGTTGTGGGGAGAGGTTCCACGTGCTGTGTATTCATTGAATCATAAAACATAAAAAGAATGAACCAAAGTGGTAATTAAATCATCCCCATAGATTACGCTTAAACTATGCTCATTTAGCTTCTAATCCGCATGCGTTTTGATGTTAACGTTAGGCTTTATTCAATGGATTTACCAATTTTAGATATTTGTTTTCTCTCCTTTTAAGATAAAGATTCCTTCTATGTTCTTGCCCCTTCCATCACCAAAAGATTAGATAAGTAAAAAGATATGCAAGATACGTAGCCTCTCTTACTTATATATAATTCTAGAGGTTCTGATTGTCAGAGTTTTATGTATTATTTTCAGTTATGAAGAACTCATGCAATGTATTATCTCACAAATTACGAGATGCACGAATGAATACCTTTTTCTGTTAATCGCACGAATGAATACTGTAAGTTATAACCAACCATTTACAGATTTCTAAAATCAAGTAACATGGTGGGAGACTAACTTCTTGAGAATAGTTTTTCATGTTTGTGTGTTCATGCGTATCTAGTCTAAGTGAGAAGGTATTATCTAAAGATTACTACTAGATCTATGTGATGCTTATTAGATGATTAGTGATTAAACTCAACATTTTTATTGAAAACCGATTTAAGAAAGGACAAGTGTATTCAGTAACTGTTAAGTACTTATGGAGTTAATACATGTATATATATGGAACATTAAGCCAAATAAATAGATCATTTTTATTTTTTTTGGTTTGTGTGATCAAGTTAATAGTTATGTCCTGAACCAACATGAATGTTTGCTTGTTTTTTAAAAATTTTATATTTAGATTTTTTTAATCTCTAACTAAGATTAGACTACAATACTTTAACAAAAAAAAAAAGATTAGACTACAGTTTAAGAATAACTCATTGTATAATACGTCTACAAAATTTTAAGATAGATATGTTGAAGGAAATGCCTAATTAAAGATCTGATCTAATAGATTCTTTATTTGTTATTACTTTTGGATTAAATTTTGAAATTTTGAAATTTATTTTCTGGTTAATTTTAAAGCTTAAAAATTGTACAGAGAAGATTTCTATATGGGAACAGAGCAAAAATGTACCGAGTAACATTGGAAGGATTTTAAAGATAAAAACAAGACACTATGGGAATGGGAAGAGACGAGAATGTTTCATACGAACCGTTTTGAATTTTTAATAGAATATGTTTGACATGGCTATAGTTTCATACCAAAACATTAAAATAATTTTGAAAATTTTAATTTAGTATGTGTGACATGACTATAATCTAGTATGTTTGACATGACTATAGTTTCGTACCAAAACATTAAAATAATTCTGAATTTTCTAAAGAATTCAAAACATATTTAGGCACCCGTAATTATAAAACATGTTATAAGGATAATAAAAATAATAATAAAATGCTTCGTTTGAAAGAAAATGAGTAAGTTAAAGATGAGAAGAGGAATGATGTTGAAACATACAACTTGTCTTTGTGATGCATACACAAGCTAGACTCCAAAGAGTCGTGTCTTTTGCAAATCACATTCGTGTGTATCTCAAAAAAGTTGGCTCTTTAAATTATTAAAGTTTTTGTTCCCTTTTCGACTCATCACTATCTTATTCTTATCTTTACCTTCTCTGTTATAATTTCTCATATATATGATTTTTATTAACTATTTATATAACATCTTACTTTATGTATTTATTTAGCCTTGTTTCAATCATCATGTCTTCAAATCAACTGTCAAGGAGATTAAATGTTGTTTTCAAAATTACTAATCGATCGCAAACAAAACGAGACTCTTAAAAGGTCGAGTGTATCCAAAAATACCTTTCTTAGATCCAAAATACGAATATAAACGCAAGGATTTGAAATATTGACATGACTCGTTTAGATTCACGAAATCACGATTACTCAGGATCTCCACACAAGAATCTGAGTGTATTTTTTTGCTTTAATACATATTTCGTGGGGCTTAAACGATTCAAAACAAGAGCAACCCTAATTAGCTGGATATGTCTCACTGTCTTTTCGTTGAAGCATTAATCATAACATAAGCTGTTCCAAAGGCAACGTAGGGACCGGGCCAATACATTCGGACAGCAACATCGAACCAACTTCGAAGTATTGTCGACAAATAATTAAGTTTTGCAAAAAAAGGAAACTTGTGGACAGCGTATAAGTGATCGTGGCACGAAATATAGCCGATCATGATCTTTGTTAGCTATCTTCTCAGTCAATTAATTCGATCTTGATAACATATCTTTCTGGGGTTTTAGTTTCTTGATGAATGTGCATTGATTACTACTATTCATGAGAGAGACACTATGTTTCTGACCGGTTCGGTTCTGAAATCAAATAAAGAATGGTGCCAAAAAATTAGTAAAAGTCGTTTATTATTTAATACTCCGGTTTAGGATTATGGGTATCTTGTAGTACCTCTTTACTCAGACATTATAAATGATGATGTTGTTGGAGAGGATAATTCTTAAAGAAAATAAAATCTAACGGTTCCCTAGGAGATCTTTCTTGTAGATTCATCTGTCAAGATATCTATAAGTGTATATATAGTTAACATTTGTTACATTAAAGGTCTATTTAAAAAAAATCAACAAAAAAATCATAAATATTCATCTAAAAATTGAAGTTTAATTTTTGTAGTATGAAAACGAAGAGCGTGGAAAGTGAAGAAGATAGAGCAAGGAAACGAGGGAGAGTGGGGACTTGGAAGTGGTTGGGCAAACAAGAAACATGGAAGTGGTCTGATTCATTCATGATCTTGAAAATGCACACGCTTGCATCTCCATCCTGTTATGTTTTCTCTCTTCTTTGCTTTTTGTCTCATATTATTGAATTATTGTAAATTTCGTTGGAATTGTTTTCATCAATCTATGGTTTAGATCAAACGATGGTTAATATATATTTAATATTTTATAAAATTTAGTATCGGTTACCCAACTAATTAATTCCGGAAGAGTGCATAAGCTCCTTGGTAATGAGTTTCCGCAAACCCACCACGAATAAAGTATTCAAACCAAATATCGAGTGGCATATATCTAGAGACTAGAGTTGGCAAAATATTTACCACTGATTATGAAAACCCCAATCAAACCTTAACTTAGGGAACCAAGATAATAAAATAATACTCCATCTGTTTCTAATTAATCCAATTTTTAAGTTTTCACACATATTAAGAAAAGAAAATAGAAGTTAATTGATTATAAATACATCATTTTTGTAGTTAATTTTTTTTTTTTTTTGAAGTATACATCATCGTCAATAACTAATAAAAATGTATAGAAAACTTATAGAAAAGAAAATAATTTTTGTAAAACAATTTTTTATTTTTAAAAAAACTTGGATTAATGAAGAACAGAAGGAGTATTTAACAAAGAGTTGGGAATTACTAGTTCTCAGAGTTTCCAAGTATTTGTGACAAGTTATAGATAGAACATTTTTTATTGAATGAATCATGACATTTACGTGAAATATTATCCAAATAACATAAATGCGTAGATGTAAAATAGGTGTGTGATGTGCATACGATATGTATCAAGTACACGCTCGTGTGACTCCCGACATAACTTGGAATGTAGCGAATGTATATGGCCCAAACATCTAATATACGTGACGAGTAAGGCCAAAAGCCAACGCAGGGGAGAGAAAGCAACATAAGACCAATTCATGTAACCCATACCGTACCTTAAACACATGCACGTGTGATACTTTTGACCTTTTTTCCCCCAAAAAAAACTTGATCAAATTTTAGGAAAATACATGTATCCTCGCAATAATAATGGCTTGCGAAAACTCATCAATTTTTGTTTGTTAATGAATTATCACCTACATGTATTTAGACCCTTTTTATAGAAAATATGTGTGTAATATTTTATCTATTTCGAAAATATCATACAGATCAACTTTAAATAAACTTGGAAAACACGTTTATCTAAATTGAAAAGAAGGCAGGTTATTAAAGTCTAAAGTGTACAAGCATGGACTATTAAATTGGTACTACGACAACACGGTCCGCACACGTTATACTCATTGGTCTGCATTGTTCCTGCAGCTTGGCCGTAGCAAAGAAGGCGACAACAAAATGCTCCGCTTGTATGGTACATACAATTTAACATGGTAACGTAATTGTGGTAAAAGAGTTCATTTAATTAGCAGTAGTTGACAAAAAGAGAAAGAGTTAATAGTAGTAATAGTGTTAATACTAATAGAGGTTTTTTACTTTGATAAAAAGTTTTCAAAAGTAGTTATAGAGTATATAGTTATAACTTATAATAGTAACAACAATGATGTGATATTAGTATAACACACAAGCCACTGCAAAAGGTGCTTTTACATCGGACTAAAGCCTAAATTCAAATAAATTTTTTAGTGAGAAATGGTTCTGATTTTTTTCTTAATCCTAAAAAAGATTTACAAAATTTTTGTTTCTGGGCTTCAATTAATTTTGTGACGGCCCTAATAACACAATAATACCAATGCATCTAAAAAACTAATGCTATGAATAGTGACCGTTCCGCACATTGCAGGGCGGTTCTAACAATGCCGAAAATATATATATTTATCCATTTTTATTATTTTTTGAACCGTACCGCACTTATCTTGCAGTTATTTTGTACATTACCATTTTGAACTTTAATTCGAAATAAAAAGATTAATGCTGGAAAAAAAAGTTAGCGTTGATTGACGTTAGTTTCTTCCTTTTTTTTCACTTTTTCTTTTTCTTTTCACAAATTGAGATCATTACATTCAATAAATATTAAATGTAACGTAATTAATATGTTCACCGTTCAAAGAATCCAAAGCCAACATTTATTCAATTTTATTGTATGAAGTTATGTTCCTGCCTTTCTGGCATTGACCGCTAAAAGCTGAACTTACCTCCACTTATGAGGTGGACCTTTGTGCATATTAAAATTGGGCTCAAGTTTAAGTTGTTTGTATTCTTTTGTATGTATTAATGAAATTGGGCTTGCATTAGCTTTAGGCGGTCCTGAGGTGTCAACAGCATATATATATATATCAGCATAACTATAGGGTGTGTTTTGCGATATGTCGAGTTTTAACCCGAATAGTATAATACTGTAAATACCTGGTCAAGTATGTTTGTAGCACAATGAGGATTAAATCCTGAAGGATTCTGAAGTATGCAACATTAGATTTTTAAGATCCAAAGATAATGGTTTGAGATTTTTGTTTTGATTTCTAAGCTAAGGAAAACATTAAATATGCAGAGAATTAAAATGTAACTAGTAAATAAAGCAATAGAGAGAAATAAAAAACAAAACAAATACATGTATACTAAACGATTAAGCAGTTAAATAAATGCATTGGATCAAAAGTTAACTATAATAAACATGAAAGAAAAAAAATAAAGAAAGGTTAGAAAGATATAAAAGACAGAAAAATAAGAAAGATAAAAAAACAAAAACATAAATAGACGAATAAAAATGACTTGAGATATGGAGTATACTGATGTATTATCCCTGCTAGTGCTATGTGATGACACAATATTAGAGCATCGTTAATGCAAAGTTTTTTAATAGAATTCTTAAATAATATTTAAATAATTAATTAAAGTTAAGAAATTTTGTTAAAAAACTATGATTTTTTGTTCTACAATAGTAAGAACCCATTAGAGTTTTTTTTTTTTTTTTTTTTTGTAAATAGAGTCTTTTATTTAAACTAAACATGATATAAAAATATTTTAAACATAGATTTCAAAATAAAAAAACGATAAACATTTCAAATAAGCATCGAAGCTCAGTTGTTATCTTGATGACGTTTAAAGTTTTGCCATATATGCTCAACCAAATCAGCTTTCAATTGTTGATACGCTTGTCTATCACGAATTCTAATTCGAACACGCAACATATTGGCGAGATATTTAGGCATATCTGTAGAGTACGTGAGATCGACATCTGAACTTCCGTTTCCTTCTCCTTGTTGGAATCCTGATACATCTAATTGAGTGTATCCATCTCGTTCGTCTTCTACTATCATATTGTGGAGTATGATACATGCTCTCATAATCTTTCCTATTTTGACTTTATCCCAAAAAAGAGCTGTGTTTTTAACAATGTCGAATCGAGCTTGCAAAACTCCAAAAGCACGCTCGACATCTTTTTGGGTAGCTTCTTGATGTTGAGTAAATAAAGATGTTTTGGGGCCCTGTGGAATTGGAATAGATTGGATAAAAGTTGTCCATTTAGGATAAATACCATCTGTGAGATAGTAAGCCATATAATACTCCCTTCTGTTGACAAAGAAATTCACTTGCGGAACTTCACCTTTTATTATATCATCGAAAACGGGTGAGCGATCAAGAACATTGATATCGTTTAAAGTACCTGAAAGTCCAAAAAATGCATGCCATATCTAGAGATCATATGAACCTACGGCCTCTAAAACGATTGTGGGTTTTCTAGAACCAAGTGAATATTGCATTTTTCAAGCAGTGGGGCAATTCTTCCACTCCCAATGCATACAATCGATGCTTCCAATCATCCCAGGAAATCCACATTGGTCTCCAATATGAAGTAGTCGTTGAAGATCCTCCGGTGTGGGTCTTCTTAAGTACTCATCGCCGAACAAATATATTATTCCTTCGACAAAATTTTGCTAACATGAACGAGCAGTAGTTTCACCGAGCCGGAGGTATTCGTCAACCGTATCAGCCCCACCACCATATGCCAAGAGACGAATTGCTGCTGTACATTTTTGAAGTGCAGAGAGATCAGACCTTCCAAGAGCGTCTTTTTTTGTCGAAAAAATGGAACTTCATTGGAGAGTCGATCAACAATATGTAAGAACAATGGCTTGTTCATTCTAAAACATTGTCGGAATAAATTACCAGGATATGTTGGAGCCTCACTGAAATAATCGTTCCATAAACGTATGTGACCTTCTTCGCAATTTCTTTCAATAAAACTCGATTTTTCTTTGACTCCCTTGCCTGCTGATGCTCACCATAATCAATTAACAGATTCTCAAATGTTTGATCGAATAGTTGATCAAACTTTTGATCTAAATTTTCATCAATTGATCCGTCAAACTGATTATGGGAAGAAGATGCCATATGTGTATAATTTTTTTTTGAGATTTTGATATAAAAAAGGTGGATTTGATCAATGAGAGAAGAAGAGAAGGAGAGAAGAAACAAGTAAGAAAGAGTAGAAGAAGGAGAAGGAGAGAAGAAACAAGTCTTGTGAATAGAAGAAGGAGAAGGAGAGAAGAAGGAGAAGGAGAGAAATAAATTACGAAATAAACAAAACCAAAACAAACAAAGAAAAAAAAAACAGAAGGACATGATTATAATGTCTTGTGAAGTGTTGTTTGTTTGTGCGACATGTTTCATGTTTGCTTGTGCCGACATGTTTCATGTTTGCTTGTGCCAACAACAATAATTAGTTTTTTTTGTTTATTGAATATTCAGAATAAAATGTCCATTATTAAGATTGTACAATGAGAGGATCCTTGTTAAATGAGTACATTTGCGAGGAATCAAACACTAAGAGGAAGTAAAACTATATAAATGTATTCGAACCAATGATTATGAAGCAAAACTATATAAATGTATTCGAGCCAACGAAAATAAAAGTAAAAAAACAGAGGATTATGAAGCATATGAACATTCATATTAATGAGATAAAAGCATAGCAACTGATATGACAAATACAAAAACCATATGACAAATACAAAAGTAATAAAGATGTTCATATTGGCTTAGAGTTGTTGTAGCTCGGCTAAAAAGGCCCATGATTTTATAAATGGAAGCCGGTTTGGTTTACCTTTCAATGTGGAACATACTTGTTATAGACCGGATCGGATCGGTTTAAGATATGACAAATACAAAAACCATATGACAAATACAAAAACCATATGAAAAATACAAATTGTTTTGATGTCTGGATTAGGCCTTGGGTTTTTACATAGTTGATGTTGCCAAAAGTATCAAACCTTAGGTGATGTAAAAGAATAGGTTAGATACCGGCTTGAAGAGCAGCTCTAGAGTGCTGGCTTTGACCTTGATGCTGACTTCCTCCTCCCAACTTACTCTGCAAATTGCCAAAAGCATCAAACCTTAGGTGATGTAAAATAATAGGCTAGATAAACTGGTGAGACCAACACATAATAATACCTCTAGGACCAAGAGTGAGACCAACACAATCAGGAAGCTTATCAATACCGGCTTGAAGAGTAGCTCTAGAGTGTTGGCTTTGACCTTGATGCTGACTTCCTCCTCCCAACTTACTCTGAACCCACGAAATGAATTAATCAATCAAATCATCCACATTATCTTCAATGATGATCTAATCCAAGTAACGTAATAAATGTTTTTAAGCTCTAGCATATGTCCTTTTGTATAGAAAAAGAACACCCATTGTCTTTATCTGCAATTAAAAACCTTCACATGATACTAACAACATACAAAAACACAAATTTTAACAGAGTTTTTAAACTAAAACAGAACATAAAATCCGAGACATATACAAACATACAATTCAAAACATACAAACTTCTAATAACTAGTTTACACTAATTAGCCAACATGTCTTCAATAAGCTTCTTCTTTAAAGCTTCTTTATACTCAGATAGTGGCTCTTTTTTGGCAATGAGACTTTCAAGTAGATTCATCTTGGAGAGTCTTTCTTTCATTGCCAAATCTTTTTCTTTAATGGTCCACATGCTCTGAAACTCGGCCAGAGCCTTCCCCTCTATTGCAGTTCTCTTACCAGATGCTCTTTTTGCTGCCTTAACACCAGGAGGACGGTTGGTTCCTTGCTCACCTTATTTGGTAAATGCGTGAGAACTTGATGATTGTGCACCATCCTCACACCTTCCCCTTTTAGAGCTTCCATCAGTTTTACTTGTAACTGATTCACAACATTTCTGGTCATTCCGCAGCTCCTGCCAAGCATGGTGAAGGTTGAACTTCTTCTTATAATCATTGTAGAAGATCTCCTGAGCCAGTTTAAGAACATCTTCTTCATTCTGACCACTAGTTTTCTCTCTTGTTGCAGCTTCATAGGATCCAGAAAACTTGCAAACAAGGTCGTTAATCTTCTTCCACTTTTGCTTACAGTGAGTTGACTCTGGCATTTCACCTCCTGCAACCTTAGGACTAGCCGGAAAGTAGGTTGCAATGCGTTTCCAGAAGGCACCTGATTTCTGCTCATTGCATGCCACAGGATCCTTGCTCGTGTTTAACCAGACACTGATGAGGACTATATCATCTATGGTACTCCATTTCCTTCTTCCTCTACGCTCTGCAGGCGTGTCATCATAGAAGCTTGATGCTTCAGTACATTGAGTATTGAAAACAAGGACTTGTGATGATCCGAGTTCCACATTATGTTGACATTGACTGCTCAAAAGGTCAACAAAATTGGAGGTATGACTATATGGATTCGTAGAATCCATATCCTAAAATGTCAAAGAAGAGAGAAAGAGAAGATGAAATGTGGTTAATTAGAAGATTTTAACAAAGAGAAGAAGGAATGTGTTTATTAGAAGATGATAATAAAGAGGAAAATAAATGGGTTTAGAAGATGATAAAGAAAGAGGAAAAGAAACTTGAGTTGACATCTATCTAACTCATTTATTACAGTCCTAATATAACACTAAAACAAGCATTCATTACTAACCATAACCTAACACTATCAATAATTAGTTAAAAACTAACAAGCAAGCAATAAAGAGAAAACAAATGGGGCATATACTTATGATTACATGTCAATACAACAGTAGTTAATGCTGCAGGGGAGATGGTACCATGAGCACTTGATACCATGAGATAGAGCAGCTGTTAATGCTGCAAGTCAATATGTAAACATGTTTGTCCTATCTGCAACTACACCTCTAATATATTTGCATCCGATTAAATAGAGAACTTTTTAGACATTATCTATTACCAACTAAGATTGTTCGCAACTAGCATCAGAGAAAGAAGATAGCACATACTATTTTTCTACATGAATCCTACAATAAAGTTCAATGGTTATGTGATCAATAGTATAGATGCATTTAACTATATGGAAAATAATTTAGCTAAAATTGTAGGTTGTACCTTCCCATGCTTCGTGTAACCAGCTTCGTGAAGATATTGTGGTATTTGTGTAGTCTTTCCAGAACAAGTATCCCCCACAATGACAAGAACCTGATCAATTAGACAATGAGAGAAATGGAACTCAATTGTATGAAACAGAAAAAGTACAAACCGAACAGTAAGAAATTCAAGTGCTATGTCAAATAAAATTGTAATCCATGAGGAATAGACTTTTTTCATGCGATAATTGTGAAGAAATCCAAATTCTTGTAAACTTTAAGCAATTCACTAAGCAACCAATAAACCAAAATCAACGCAATTTGGTTCTATATGCAAATCCAATAATCCAAAATCAATTCTAAATGTGAATCCAATAATCGAAAAGCTATTCATCACTCAATTTGGTTCTAAATGTCGAGATAAATGTCGATATCGAGATGAATCAAAATGAGAGATACCTTGGAGTATTTGCAGACAAAGGGAGACGAAGCGATTACAGATGAAGCCATGGTTTCTTCTTCTTCTTCTTGTTGCGAAGAACCGACGATACAATGGAGGAGGAGGACATACGGAGAAGCCAGTCCACCGGAATCGAGCGGAAGACGAATCGAATCCGCCGGAAGACGTGTGGAATCCGTCGGAGAAGCCAAATGATTCGGCCGGAGACGAAGGCGGCAACTCTTCTTCTGCAATTTTGAATGGAATCAGATCGAGAGAAAAAGAAGCAGAAGAAGAGTTGCGACATCGAGAGATGAAGACGAATAAGGATTGTTTCTTAAAATCAATTTTAAAAAAACGGTTCTTATTATTTTCTTTTCTTTTGATTTAATTAAATCATGTTTTAGATTAAGAAATTTATTTAAGAAACTGCCTTAAGGATGCTCTTAGTATCCCTGCTATGTGATAACTGATAACACAAAAAAAAATTCTTTTTTTTAACCCAAATTTTTTTTAATAATATGCATGAAAGAGTTATGATTAAATTAAGTAATTATGTTACGACAACAGCACTAATATAAATCATTATACAACATGTACATATCTAGATCACATCTATTTAAATAGATGTGCTTTTACTTCATTACGTACTTTGGTCTGCATTACAAATTGTCACTGTCTACCGACATTAGGAATTCTATTACAATCATTACATTAACAGTAGGAGTAGCTTAACTATCAACATAACAATTATAATTATAAAAATATATTATCATTATATATATGTAGATGACTTAAAAAGGGAGACATTTTTCTGCTCTTTTAAGATATCAGAAAGATAAAGATGTCAACATCAGATCCAAACTATATATCATTGACTATGTCAATGCGTATTCACATTAACATTAGGAGTAGCTTCACTCTTAAGAATCCATTGTACCAAGATAACGACCATTTGCATTCTACAACGTATCATCACTGTATAACTGCTTATATGATCTAAGAATCTAAGGTAGGTATTGTGTATATGTAATACTAAGCTCATAATAGAGAAATAAATCTAAGTAATCATATCCATTATTTCTTAAATGATGAATATAAGATGTGCACAACTAACTGAACTAATCGTACGCATTATTTCTTTGATAATGATTTTTTTAAAAAATAAATAAGAAATAAAAAGAAAACATGTAGAAAAATGAGGATTGGGATGGTGTAGTGGTAGGAAGTAGGAACAAATGGTTAATGGGTGAGGGATGTTGACAAGGCAAAGACAAGAGCCTGATTTGATGGGGTTTGGTATGTTTCTTTCGACGTGACTTGTCTCTCCCTCTTCATCACTCACTCTCATTTCCTTAGAGATTAAAGGACTCTCCAAGTCCAAGTGTGGCTATCTATATATCAGTCGCAAATTTCAGATATTTCAACTAGGTTTGTGTATTTGACTATAGTTTATATCTTAATGATTTGTACGAGTGTTACTACCGTGTTATAAGCGAGATTTAACTTAGAATTACTCGTGTATGGGTTCATACACGATTAAAAAAACACTAGGATTACGCATTTGAGGTATTCAAGTAACGTCAGAAAAAGATCAAAACTGGGTACTTTAAATATTTAAACTAGTATTATAAATTTAGAAAAAAATAATGGTTTAAAATCTCATAAAATTAGTTTTGTATATGATTAGTTTAGGTAAGCTCGAATATTTTTGGATAATTTTGGTAATTTTCAGATTTTAATTACATATATAAAAAAATGTAATATTGATAGTCGTACCCATATCAACCCATTTTCCGTACCCGCTAGAATAGAAGAAACTAAAACAAAACAAACATTTACAATATTGTAGGGTATGCTTAAAGACTGGGTACTTTGAATGTGTATTTTAGATATATTTTCATCAAGATATTACAGATGATCTCATTGGTCATGTAACTGTTTCCGGAATAAACTTAATATTGTTTGGAATCTTAAAAAAAAACCTTAGATAATTTTTCTTAACATAAAATAAATAACTAAAAAAAATTCCTGCATAGGTATGGATGTGTAAAGATTATAAGTATAGCCTATCACCTCTATGTAGAAAACTTCAACTCCTCACCTATGTTATTTTACAGTATTTTCAAATTTGTGTACCCCGTAGGTCTGGGCGTTCGGGTCCTGTTTGAATTTGGTTCGGGTTTTTGGATTTAAACCTCTAAAACCATTCGGATATTTTACATTTTCTGTTGGGATTCAGTTCAGGTTCGGGTTGAGTTTGAGTTTACCCAAATACCTAAAAATCAAAAATTTTGTAATTAAATCTATCAAACCAGTCAAGAATACCTTAAAACCGAATATTTTTACCAAAATCTATCTAAACGTAACTAAAATACTCGAAATTCATGTATTTTAGACAATTGGGTTATTACAAATATAAATATTAATGATATATTATTAGTATATGCTGATATTTCATGCATGTTCGGGTACCCATTCGAGTTCGGATTCGAATTTGTTTGGGTTTTGAGATTAGATTATGTTCGGGTATTTTAAAAAATCAGGTTCGGGTTCGGTTCAGGTTTTTTGGTTCGAATTTTTCGGTTCGGGTTTGGATTGAATCTTCGGATTCAGATATTATGGACAAGCCTAGTACTGTTTTTTTTTTTCATTTATGCTTCCAAAATGTTAAATTAACTAATTGTAAAATATGTGCTTCCAAAATTGAGCTTACATTAACTCAAATTTTTATGGTTCCAAAACATTACAATAACTCAGTAAAAAAATTGTCTAAAAGTAACTCAACTGAAAAGTATTTTGAGATAATCCTAGAGATCATAAGATATTTTAGAAGTTTTTGTTTATGTTGTTATTAATTTTATTTTTAATGTAAACTTTATACTTACTTATATATTTATGACTCTTTATTTTTATTTTTATTTTTACTGGTTGAATTATTTTTAGTTGAGAATTAAATAATGGCTTCCTAATCTCTATGCTTTAGCCAAAGAAAAATCTTGAAAAATAATTATTAGGAAAAGGAGTAGGATGTTTATCCCTGACAAGACTTTATATATCCGGTCAATTACCGCAAAACCATGGGCATGATTAACTTTAAAAGATGTGGTTGCCTGTCTAATCCATGTGCCATTCATATTTTATTAACTGTGAACGGTCCAATTTGTGTTTCAAGTGTTTCTATTCTTTTGGTATCTAATGATTAACTAAAATACAATTAGACGAAATTGACTTCTATTACTATGTTTTACAAACTCAAAACAATTTATAAACATGCGAATAAATATTTTCACTAAACCGTGTTTTCCGTGACATTTAGGAATTTTTTCATGTGGCTTTACATGATTGGAAGTTTTGGGAAAAATCTTTCTTAAATTATGTATATCTAATGGAATATTGATGATCAATTGATAATTTCAGGAGTATCTGTTCACGGAAATACAGGAATATGTTCACTTTAAAGTAGATGGTCAAAAAATAAAATTATTATCAGTGTATTTATTTACGCTAACTCGTAAAGTATTATAGTAAATATTTTACAGAATGTTGACTTCGAAATTGTGGGATATTTCTATAATTAAAATAGTATTTTTCAGACATGCATGTACTGATGTACATATTCCTTTTCATATGGTCAAACAGTTTCTGAAATATACAGATTTACTAGTTCCCTAAGTCGGGTTTCATGCTGACATTTTTAATAAATGAAAAATCTCTGTAATTCTCTTCTGTAAATTTTTATTTTTAAATCCAGAAACTCCAAACTAATTCAAATAGCTAAAAACTAGACATATGTAATTTACAATCTATTAATAAAATAGTAGACTTGTTTTGGCTTAACTAGTACAATGCTCTGAGATTCTTTTTTTTTTTTTGGTTCTTCATGGAGTTATGATCAAGTTTTCCTTTGAGTAATACAGTTAGCAAAAAACTCAGATCTAATGTAGTGTATAATACTTTTTGCTCTCTTTGATTGATATTATAATTTATAAATAGGAATAAATGGTAAGTCAAAATATATAGGATATTCGAAAAAACCATAACAAAATATTACGTTAGAAAATAAAATTTTTGGTGGTGCAATAATTAAGTGTGTTTTGGTGCCATGTTCGTAATGTAAGTGACGGTTGGCCACTTTGATATTGTTATGGTGTGCATTTTTTTTTGGTTATTTAGTTTAGACTTCGAAATCAAAACACCTGATTACTAGAACTGATAACACTTAATCACTAAAGGTAAGCACATAATATACGATAAGATTACGGCCACTCGTGAAATAAGACGACTAATATACGATAAATGTTTATTCAACTATTCACGAAAAGATGTTTCGTCCAATCATGGTGGTTAGAAGAATTCCAAATGTTATCAACAAAAAGGCGTTTTTCATAATCAATTTTTAACGTCAAAAGACATAATTTTATGTATGTAGGCTCAAAATTTTCTATATGAAAATATAACAAGTTAATGCTAGAGTTTTAAGTAAAATGTTTTAGTTCTTATAATTTCTTTCAAATAAGAAACACCACTTATTCACGTCTTTCACTTTTTGTTTTGTATTTTAAGAAAACTATGTAATTTCACATATTTTCATTCGACAGTTTGCGCATCAAATGTCTCAAAATTAAGTATCCGGTAGTTATACAGTGGATCACAAACATTTTAGGATATCTGCTTTTTTTTTGTCAACTTATTTTAGGATATCTGCTATGTGTTCACCTCTGTTATAAAAATAATGGCGATCACATACGGGTGAAGTGCATAGACATTTTGATAAGGTAAAAAGTCATAGACTATATATAAATTACTTTAAACTTGTAATATTTTTATGTAAGAAACATGCATATAAGGCATTTGCATTTTATCGCTAATATAGATTTTACGACGAATACTATACAAAATTTTGTATACATGCAGCGCACGAATTAGCATCATTTTGAAAAGCCTCCCAAGAATATTCCTCATTCTCGTGAGCCATGATGCAATGGCCCTTGAATTCATTTTATTTTATTTTTTTGTGTTGGGAAGAAGAAAATTGACGTCACTCTTTACTCAGTGTCCTCACTTAGAACATGAACCTAGACCAATAAATAGATTCTTGTTATAAAGTGTTACATTTATTTACATGTATTTGTGGTGGAGAAATATTTTAGAATAAACGAGAAAACTTATACCCGTAAAATAATAGGTATACTGATATAAGAGAGAGGGCGAAGAAAATGTTTCTATACTTCTTATTTTCGTTTGTGTTTTTGATGATCGAAATGATCATCTAACAATACATATATATAAGCAATATAAATCTACTGTGTGACGTGGGCTCCACAAAACTTTCCAAAAAAATTGACAAATGTTTTTGCCGACTTTGAGTTTGCCGACTTTGGTACTTTTTCAACAATTCTCCGTTCATATACCACAAATGTCTACGTTTTTGTTTTATGAGTAGTACTATTATTTTATTTTTTAAGTTTTCATTTCTTTAGTAGTATATTTATTACTCTAACATTTAAGACACATTTAAGAACCAAGATGATACAGAAAAAATGGGGAGACCGTATTTAATTAAATTAATATACATGACTGATATTGCTCGACACAAACTAATTATAATGTTGACCAATTTGATTAAGAGAATTTCACCGCCCAATTCCACTTGCTTTGTATGCGATGAACAGTTGACCAAAGGAGACAATGTGTAACAATTAGGCTATTAACAAATCTCAAAAGTAATTAATACATTCATATATATAGACATGTTGAGAGAACTTATTCTTTTCTTCTTTAACAAACAATCTGAATTCGTTTCATACCTAGTGATATGAGCTTAAGCTAGCTAGCTTTATATCTACTCTGATAATTTTGGGTAGAGGAGGATGATTTTTTAAAAAATTTACGTTGACTCATACTACACTAAAGCTACGTACATAGAATGATAGAACCAGCTGAAACTCATGATGGGGTTACAAGATCAGAGTTCGAATCTTTCCATTGCGAAATCATAATTTGCTATTGCTATTGCTGACATCTTAAAAAGAAAGAATATCCGGCTTTACATTAATTTCAGGAATTAGTCTAAATTTCTGTTCGTAATTTCTCGATAAAAGAAAAATGATAGTGTCAGTCAAAAGTGTACGTGCTATTGCTTAGTATCCCCAATGGATGTTGTTTTGGGTACCCTTTTTCAAAAAAAAAAAACTTTTAGTTTTTATTAGTTAAATTTAAATTTTATATTCTAAAACTTCATGTACTAACCCAAC
Organism: Crucihimalaya himalaica; assembly: GCA_004349715.1. Lineage (NCBI taxonomy): Eukaryota > Viridiplantae > Streptophyta > Magnoliopsida > Brassicales > Brassicaceae > Crucihimalaya > Crucihimalaya himalaica. The sequence continues at coordinate 5,600,921 of SMJT01000004.1, read as the reverse complement.
CATTAAAAATCTAGCAAACTACATGACTTCACTTATATACTAAAAGTATACATCATCCTCATATTTCTCCTCATTTCTTTCAAAATCTTTAATATATGTATATATAGAGTCTATAATAACATTATACATATTTGAAGCCTAACAATGACACTAAAACATCTCTTAGTCACAAATAACTACACAGTAAATCCTGATCAATATGTGACCTTCCTCGTAGTTAAAATATAATTTCCCGGTCACTAATGAAAATCTAATTTCTAGCTGGAAGATTAACTAAACAAAATTATCTTAACTAAAGTTTGTATTAACAGAGAATAAGTGATTAACTAATATCTAATCAAGCCCACGTGTCATAAACCCCACATATGAAGTAAAAAAGAGCAAAAGACATGCACATGCAATTACACGAATACATACACCCCACCACACCATCCTCTCTCCTTATATTATAACTGTCCCTTCCACTCCTTTCTTCTTCCCATCTTACCCTCTTCAGAGAGAGAAACAATATTTCTTATCTATTACAAGTAACATGATCGGACAACTTATGAACCTCAAGGCGACGGAGCTCTGTCTCGGCCTCCCCGGTGGCGCTGAAGCCGTTGATAGTCCTGCCAAATCGGCGGTGGGAAGCAAGAGAGGCTTCTCCGAGACCGTTGATCTCATGCTCAATCTTCAATCTAACAAAGAAGGCTCCGTTGATCTAAACAACGTTGCCGCAGCTCCCAAGGAGAAGACTCTCCTCAAAGACCCTGCCAAGCCTCCTGCTAAGTAAGTAAAGCTATACATATATATACATGATTATATTTTTTTTTTGTTCTTGGACTACGTATCAACAATTTTCACCACTATTTTGATCCATATATAAAACTTATAATATGTCCTCCAAGATTACAAATATTGTGAGGGATAACCATAAACATACGAGCAAGATACAAATCCTTGAATGTTAAATAATACATAATGCATAATCCTTTTTTCTTTTGGTTAAAAAATATGCAAAACTTTGAAGTTAAATTTGTTTTCTATTAAAAATTATATCAAGAAAATAATATAATAATAATTAAAGCGTGGTTGATGCTTAAACACCAATATATACATGCGTACAAGCAAACATGAAATAATACATATTATAATCAAGCCAATGGTCCTTAATGGTAACTAATAATTACATTTGTTGATTTACGCATACATAAATAATGTTGTTGTATGTAGAGCACAAGTTGTGGGATGGCCACCTGTGAGGAACTACAGGAAGAACATGATGACTCAGCAGAAGACCAGCGGCGTGGAGGAGGCCAGCAGCGAGAAGGCCGGAAGCGGTGGTGGAGGAGCGGCCGGAGCCGGCTTGGTGAAAGTGTCCATGGACGGTGCTCCATATCTGAGAAAAGTTGACCTCAAGATGTACAAAAGCTACCAGGATCTCTCTGATGCCTTGGCGAAAATGTTCAGCTCCTTCACTATGGGTACGTGTACAAATTTCATATCGAAAAGTGTGGAAAAACCAAATTAGTAGTATATAACAATATATAATTTACTACATCTATTCATACAAAACTCATGAATCTTACCAAGATAGGAACGATACATTCGCATCCTACACATATTAACAAGATGAGATTTAGCTAAATGTGTATGGCTTAGCTATGTAGTGTATATATACACATAATGACATAAGCACATAAATTTATATGATTTTTGAATGTCTTGAATAATTTCAAGGAAACTATGGAGCACAAGGAATGATAGATTTCATGAACGAGAGCAAGCTCATGAATCTCCTGAATAGTTCTGAGTATGTGCCAAGCTACGAGGACAAAGATGGTGATTGGATGCTCGTCGGCGATGTCCCATGGGAGTGAGTCAAATTTAATCACTAACGTTTCATATATTTATTTTTTTAGCTTATAACCCGACTCATTAACCACATTTCCGAAATTGGTAAAGACATAGCCAAAGATATTCAACATCCATGTTTGATAAATACGTACAACCATGCATTGGTTGGCAAGAGACAAGAGGATCTTTCAAAATATACAATAGTATCAATAAGTTTAGAGCTCATTCGTAGCTGGCATATCAACTTCTTCTCACCACATTATTGCCTAAAACCTAGTAGAATAAACTTTAAATGTTAACGACTCATATACTAATGTTCTTACCGTAAACCTGAATATCTATTTCAGAATGTTTGTCGAGTCTTGCAAACGTTTGCGCATTATGAAGGGATCTGAAGCAATTGGACTTGGTACATCCCTTTTTAATGTTTATTTCATTTTTTACCTTTCTTTTCTTTTTCTTTCTTTTTAATAAATTTTTGATTCTGTTTTCTTGGTTTTGTTATAGCTCCGAGGGCAATGGAGAAGTACTGCAAGAACAGATCTTAAAGTCAATAAAAAAAAAAAAAGAACTACCAATGATCAACAATATGACGGGTTCTTGATTTTATATGTTTTTTAATGATTTTATGTGGCTATCACCTATATATGTGTGTTGTAATTTTAAATACTTGATGGGTATATAGGGCAATATTATTACTTTACCAGTAAGATGTGGACAAATATGTAATGTGACCAAAAGAGAGGAAACTTTAAAATCTCTGTGTTTGTGTCATATTTATTGCCCACCATGTGTCTGTCGGTTTGATGATCAATCACAACTTGATATATGCATATATGTGAATGAATGGGTATGTATATGTACATGTGTTTTGATCCCTACTATGCTTCTTGTCGTTTCTTGTGTGGGTTATTATAGTTTTTTCGCAAAATGAATAATTACTCCTTCAGTTTTATAAAAGTATTATTTTGTCATATTTTTTTTTTTTTAAATCATACATGGATGTTTTTCTTTCACAGAGTTCAAACCCTCACACTACAATTTCAATCTTCCTTTGCTACTCAATAGACGGAATTAATATTTTAATGACACCTTTATTTTATTTTATGGGTTTTGGAGAATGAATCTGAATTTACCAAAACAAAAATGTAATCGGAGATATGTGGATGTCCAAATTGATCTTTCAAGCCTAGTGATTACAATATTGTTTTAACAAGTCACATACTCGTAGTATATTTTGATAAATTTTTGTTAACACTAGAAGTGTTGGTTGGTTTTAAGAATTTGATTACGTTCGGACTTTTACTCGAAATTTTTAATCAATGACCATCAACATATAGAAACTAAAGTTGGTTTACTGTCATTTTGTCATAAATTGATATCTTAATTTTTTTCGGACATGTGGTCCGTAATCTGTCATATTTTAAACTAAGTGATGATTATATGTGTGGAGCGCGGCTATACAAAGATTAATTAAGTCATCTCTCCAAAAATATGTTGTTTTCCTAAATTTTTCTTTTCTTTGTCAATGTTGTTTTCCTAATTTCGATCAATATATTTGTTTTCATTTTGCAAAAAAGAAGTGATTAAGATGATTATTAGACAAATTTTTATAATAAATTTATCATACACTTACAAAAGAGGATATAAACGTACGTAGTCTGACAATTTTGATTTTCGGATATTTCTTACATACAATTTGTTACGGGTTACGAGTTATTAATGGTTCTTACTGGTTGATAAATCATTAGATATATTATTCATAAATAGATTAAATTAATAATCTCATTCAAATTATGTAAGTCATTGATGCTTCCAAATAGTATAAGTTGACCTCTTTTGCGCTCTAATTTTGTGGGAGGAATTTATTAAATTCAGGACCCATGAGAGGGGTAGGGAACAAGAGCATGTGCATGTTTATGGGTCTTTTAATTCATATGGCCATTATGTTATTGTAATTTGTACCCTATTTTCCCGATCACGAGAAGAAAATTTCATCCTATTTTACAATATGTCTCAATGTTTGTGTCATATTCAAAATTTAGCCCAATCGTTTCATAGAAAAAAATAACCAAACCAGGGTCAACCGTGCAATATGATAATGACTTTTAGCCACACAAAAAAAAAAACGCAATGCGCCATCTCATGGGTCCTAATTAAGTAATTAGACACCAACAATATTTGATGACAGTTTAATTCTTCTTATGTTTACGACCAAAAAAATAAAAAATCTTCTTATGTATAGTAACTAACTATTCTTAGCCAATATCATAACTTTTTTTTTGGATTCTAAGCTTAGAGTCATATATTTATTCAGTCTAGGCCAGGTCCATTGAAAATTCAGACATATTACAAATAAAGTCGAGTAATGTAGAGTTTAGGGTAAAGTTTGTTGGTAGTCCAAACTCGATCATACAAATCTATTTATAGTTCTATCTAGCTATATTTATATAGAAAATAATGAGTGTCATGGGATCACTAAATACAAAATCCATGAGCTTTGATGATTGGAATATCCAAACGTTTTTCTTGGATCCGATGCGACGATATAACTTATTTCCTTTTAAAATTAGCCAAGTGATAAAAAAAGGGCCATGCATGCGTTTGCAAATACTAGATAAAATCTAGTAAATTTATTTAAGAACTTTACATCTTATCGATTTTTTTTTTTGGTAACATCTAATAAATTTATTTAAGAACTATACAACTATACAACTATACATTTAAATTAATTTTAAGAAATTTCAATTCTTATTGATTTAATTTCCAATATAATAATAAATGCAAGAATATTTGGAAAACATAAAAGATCCAAACTATACAAACAATAAATATGCAAATTATCTGGAGATAATACGTGTTTAGTTTTGAAAAAGCATAAGGAAAAAAAATAGCTAGCATGCTCATTTGTTTATTAAACCCCACAAATTCGAAATGCTCTTTTTTTGAAAAAGTCCGCTTAAGAGGTGAAAATTTTAAATTATGATTTCGAGTTACTGAATATGAACTCTTTACTTGCATGCATTTCTCCACGTCTAGTTGTGTTTTAGTTTATAGTTTATATTTTAAATTATGATTTTGTGTTTTAGTTTAGAGGTGAATATGAACTTTAAGTTTTTGAGGTTAAGGATAAGCAGCGTACGTAGTAACAACCATCATGCAGGTGTAGTAATTTTCATTCCAAATATTATTTTTTGACTTGTAATTTATGTATTTCAGATTTTTCGTAGGACGATTCAGTTCTTGCAATGTATAAAGAGTGGTTATTGTAATACAAAATTTGATACATGACACTATACAGATTGCAAAACAACTAAATCCAAACATGTACAAACCCAAAAGCTACATGAGCCCATTTTATGGAAAGGCCTAGTGTTACAATTTTCAGAGGCTCGTTTATATATACTTTCCAGGAAGGCCCTTTCATCTGCTCTTTCTAGTATTTTACTCTTTTTCTTTGTCAACTCTAGTATTTTACTTTTTAGAAAATAAAACAAAATATGCTGACAAAAAATGAAAAAAAAAAAACACATCAAACACATCATCACAAAAAGAATTCAGAAAATATTTGAGAATGTGTAAAATATTTTTCATTTTTTGAAAAATCTACATGGAAATATTTATGTTATACGATAATTTAGATTTTAGACATGAAATATCTAATCATACACATCTGACATCACTAAAAGGATTCAGAAAATATTTTTACGTAACTTTCCTTTATAAACCAATTAATGTTTTGTCAATTAAAATTTAATGTGAATTTAGACAGGGCTAATGTAAATTTTATAAATATCTCATCAAAAAATTCATAAAAGAGATTTATAAATATTTTAAGAGTTGTTCCTGCGATACACATTTGAAAACACTAAAAGTAGTTTAAACACTAATTCGGTTTTTTTAAGACTTTCTAAAACTAGTTTTATAACGACATAATTTGTGAACGTTCTCTCTGTCTCGTCAAATAATATATGGGACAATGTTTACACATATAACATACTGTAAAAAAAAATATTAATTTAACGGTATTATTATAATACACAAATTTGGTGCGGTGCAAGAATATGTATATACATAAATTTTTAGAAAGATTCAAAATTTTAACACATATTTTACATGCGGATATTTTTCCAGTATTGAACAAACATAAATAAAAATTTGCGAACATTTAGACTTTTTAAGTCAGAGATACACATTCAGTTAATTTTACTTAAAGTGTTAAAATTATAAATTTATTTGGTGAATACATAATTGATGACGTAAAAAATGTGTAATTTCCTTACAAAGTAGCAATGCCAAAATATTAGGAATATAAGATAATAATATAAATTAAAGAGCTTGAAAAAAATACAATATATATAAACAAATTTACAACTCTATATTTGAATAACTTTGCAATAAGCTTTTGAGTATAAATTAAACATAATGCATCACTCGAATTATCATGCATATATATATATATATATACCATGGATTTTTTTTTTCATGTTGAGCTCTCTAATTATACAAAGTCTCAAACTAAAATCTCTCCAAAACATGTTCTTAGTTTTTGTATAAAACTTTCTAAACATGGTCAAATAATATACGGGATAATTGTTATATCGCTGACGTCATTTTAAATATATATATATATATATATANCATTCATAACAGGATTTTATTTAATTTATTTTAAAACATACATAAAACATAAAACGCTTATATAAAAAGCGCAATTACAAGAAACACAATTACATAAAACATTAAAACAATATTTATGATAAATTCTCCGGGAGTGTATTCTCCAATGGATATTTCATAAATATTATTAATGATAAAAATTATACTTATAATAAACAATAATCGAAACATCCTTCTTGAATCTTGAAAATTCTTTTCTTGAAATATTGAAAAAAATTTTGAGAGTAATTTGAGAGAAGATGAGATTTTTGTGAAAAATAAATGAAAATGAGTATATTTATAGATTGAAAATCACTGTTCATTAGCTGTTGGAAATTTTGAAATTTTTTTTTATTTTTTAAATATAACCGTTGGAAATAACGGTTCTAAAGAAATCGATCTGAAAATATTTGAAAAAATAATCAGATAATATTTACCAGTTCAGATATAATTTTATAGAACATGCCATTAATTATATTGTATAATAACCACAAAATAAACAGTAAATAAATTATTAAGGCGGCAGAGTCGACCATAAATGTAAATGAATAATTAAACGAGTAAATAAATTTTCAGGCGGTAAAACCGACCATTACTAAATAATATCGTGACGGAATCATCCATATTAAAGCAGTAAATAAATTGTCAGGCGGCAGAACCGGCCATGAGCAGAAATAAATAATTAGGCGGTTGAGCCGTCCATTAAAGGGTATTATAAGTATACATATGGAAATTAAAATTACTTAGAGTTATCGTGCTGATAAAATGTTATAAAATGTTACCTTTATTTACCTGTATTTGTGGTGGAGAAATATTTTAGAATAGACGAGAAAACTTATATCCGTAAAATAATAGGTACACTGATATAAGAGAGAGGGCGAAGAAAATGTTTCTATGCTTCTTATTTTCGTTTGTGTTTTTGATGATCGAAATGATCATCTAACAATACATATATATAAGCAATATAAATCTACTGTGTGACGTGGGCTCCATAAAACTTTCTGAAAAAATTGACAAATGTTTTTGCCGATTTTGAGTTTGCCGACTTTGGTACTTTTTCAACAATTCTCCGTTCATATACCACAAATGTCTACGTTTTTGTTTTATGAGTAGTACTATTATTTTATTTTTTAAGTTTTCATTTCTTTAGTAGTATATTTATTACTCTAACATTTAAGACACATTTAAGAACCAAGATGATACAGAAAAAATGGGGAGACCGTATTTAATTAAATTAATATACATGACTGATATTGCTCGACACAAACTAATTATAATGTTGACCAATTTGATTAAGAGAATTTCACCGCCCAATTCCACTTGCTTTGTATGCGATGAACAGTTGACCAAAGGAGACAATGTGTAACAATTAGGCTATTAACAAATCTCAAAAGTAATTAATACATTCATATATATAGACATGTTGAGAGAACTTATTCTTTTCTTCTTTAACAAACAATCTGAATTCGTTTCATACCTAGTGATATGAGCTTAAGCTAGCTAGCTTTATATCTACTCTGATAATTTTGGGTAGAGGAGGATGATTTTTTAAAAAATTTACGTTGACTCATACTACACTAAAGCTACGTACATAGAATGATAGAACCAGCTGAAACTCATGATGGGGTTACAAGATCAGAGTTCGAATCTTTCCATTGCGAAATCATAATTTGCTATTGCTATTGCTGACATCTTAAAAAGAAAGAATATCCGGCTTTACATTAATTTCAGGAATTAGTCTAAATTTCTGTTCGTAATTTCTCGATAAAAGAAAAATGATAGTGTCAGTCAAAAGTGTACGTGCTATTGCTTAGTATCCCCAATGGATGTTGTTTTGGGTACCCTTTTTCAAAAAAAAAAAACTTTTAGTTTTTATTAGTTAAATTTAAATTTTATATTCTAAAACTTCATGTACTAACCCAACCATTAAAAATCTAGCAAACTACATGACTTCACTTATATACTAAAAGTATACATCATCCTCATATTTCTCCTCATTTCTTTCAAAATCTTTAATATATGTATATATAGAGTCTATAATAACATTATACATATTTGAAGCCTAACAATGACACTAAAACATCTCTTAGTCACAAATAACTACACAGTAAATCCTGATCAATATGTGACCTTCCTCGTAGTTAAAATATAATTTCCCGGTCACTAATGAAAATCTAATTTCTAGCTGGAAGATTAACTAAACAAAATTATCTTAACTAAAGTTTGTATTAACAGAGAATAAGTGATTAACTAATATCTAATCAAGCCCACGTGTCATAAACCCCACATATGAAGTAAAAAAGAGCAAAAGACATGCACATGCAATTACACGAATACATACACCCCACCACACCATCCTCTCTCCTTATATTATAACTGTCCCTTCCACTCCTTTCTTCTTCCCATCTTACCCTCTTCAGAGAGAGAAACAATATTTCTTATCTATTACAAGTAACATGATCGGACAACTTATGAACCTCAAGGCGACGGAGCTCTGTCTCGGCCTCCCCGGTGGCGCTGAAGCCGTTGATAGTCCTGCCAAATCGGCGGTGGGAAGCAAGAGAGGCTTCTCCGAGACCGTTGATCTCATGCTCAATCTTCAATCTAACAAAGAAGGCTCCGTTGATCTAAACAACGTTGCCGCAGCTCCCAAGGAGAAGACTCTCCTCAAAGACCCTGCCAAGCCTCCTGCTAAGTAAGTAAAGCTATACATATATATACATGATTATATTTTTTTTTTGTTCTTGGACTACGTATCAACAATTTTCACCACTATTTTGATCCATATATAAAACTTATAATATGTCCTCCAAGATTACAAATATTGTGAGGGATAACCATAAACATACGAGCAAGATACAAATCCTTGAATGTTAAATAATACATAATGCATAATCCTTTTTTCTTTTGGTTAAAAAATATGCAAAACTTTGAAGTTAAATTTGTTTTCTATTAAAAATTATATCAAGAAAATAATATAATAATAATTAAAGCGTGGTTGATGCTTAAACACCAATATATACATGCGTACAAGCAAACATGAAATAATACATATTATAATCAAGCCAATGGTCCTTAATGGTAACTAATAATTACATTTGTTGATTTACGCATACATAAATAATGTTGTTGTATGTAGAGCACAAGTTGTGGGATGGCCACCTGTGAGGAACTACAGGAAGAACATGATGACTCAGCAGAAGACCAGCGGCGTGGAGGAGGCCAGCAGCGAGAAGGCCGGAAGCGGTGGTGGAGGAGCGGCCGGAGCCGGCTTGGTGAAAGTGTCCATGGACGGTGCTCCATATCTGAGAAAAGTTGACCTCAAGATGTACAAAAGCTACCAGGATCTCTCTGATGCCTTGGCGAAAATGTTCAGCTCCTTCACTATGGGTACGTGTACAAATTTCATATCGAAAAGTGTGGAAAAACCAAATTAGTAGTATATAACAATATATAATTTACTACATCTATTCATACAAAACTCATGAATCTTACCAAGATAGGAACGATACATTCGCATCCTACACATATTAACAAGATGAGATTTAGCTAAATGTGTATGGCTTAGCTATGTAGTGTATATATACACATAATGACATAAGCACATAAATTTATATGATTTTTGAATGTCTTGAATAATTTCAAGGAAACTATGGAGCACAAGGAATGATAGATTTCATGAACGAGAGCAAGCTCATGAATCTCCTGAATAGTTCTGAGTATGTGCCAAGCTACGAGGACAAAGATGGTGATTGGATGCTCGTCGGCGATGTCCCATGGGAGTGAGTCAAATTTAATCACTAACGTTTCATATATTTATTTTTTTAGCTTATAACCCGACTCATTAACCACATTTCCGAAATTGGTAAAGACATAGCCAAAGATATTCAACATCCATGTTTGATAAATACGTACAACCATGCATTGGTTGGCAAGAGACAAGAGGATCTTTCAAAATATACAATAGTATCAATAAGTTTAGAGCTCATTCGTAGCTGGCATATCAACTTCTTCTCACCACATTATTGCCTAAAACCTAGTAGAATAAACTTTAAATGTTAACGACTCATATACTAATGTTCTTACCGTAAACCTGAATATCTATTTCAGAATGTTTGTCGAGTCTTGCAAACGTTTGCGCATTATGAAGGGATCTGAAGCAATTGGACTTGGTACATCCCTTTTTAATGTTTATTTCATTTTTTACCTTTCTTTTCTTTTTCTTTCTTTTTAATAAATTTTTGATTCTGTTTTCTTGGTTTTGTTATAGCTCCGAGGGCAATGGAGAAGTACTGCAAGAACAGATCTTAAAGTCAATAAAAAAAAAAAAAGAACTACCAATGATCAACAATATGACGGGTTCTTGATTTTATATGTTTTTTAATGATTTTATGTGGCTATCACCTATATATGTGTGTTGTAATTTTAAATACTTGATGGGTATATAGGGCAATATTATTACTTTACCAGTAAGATGTGGACAAATATGTAATGTGACCAAAAGAGAGGAAACTTTAAAATCTCTGTGTTTGTGTCATATTTATTGCCCACCATGTGTCTGTCGGTTTGATGATCAATCACAACTTGATATATGCATATATGTGAATGAATGGGTATGTATATGTACATGTGTTTTGATCCCTACTATGCTTCTTGTCGTTTCTTGTGTGGGTTATTATAGTTTTTTCGCAAAATGAATAATTACTCCTTCAGTTTTATAAAAGTATTATTTTGTCATATTTTTTTTTTTTTAAATCATACATGGATGTTTTTCTTTCACAGAGTTCAAACCCTCACACTACAATTTCAATCTTCCTTTGCTACTCAATAGACGGAATTAATATTTTAATGACACCTTTATTTTATTTTATGGGTTTTGGAGAATGAATCTGAATTTACCAAAACAAAAATGTAATCGGAGATATGTGGATGTCCAAATTGATCTTTCAAGCCTAGTGATTACAATATTGTTTTAACAAGTCACATACTCGTAGTATATTTTGATAAATTTTTGTTAACACTAGAAGTGTTGGTTGGTTTTAAGAATTTGATTACGTTCGGACTTTTACTCGAAATTTTTAATCAATGACCATCAACATATAGAAACTAAAGTTGGTTTACTGTCATTTTGTCATAAATTGATATCTTAATTTTTTTCGGACATGTGGTCCGTAATCTGTCATATTTTAAACTAAGTGATGATTATATGTGTGGAGCGCGGCTATACAAAGATTAATTAAGTCATCTCTCCAAAAATATGTTGTTTTCCTAAATTTTTCTTTTCTTTGTCAATGTTGTTTTCCTAATTTCGATCAATATATTTGTTTTCATTTTGCAAAAAAGAAGTGATTAAGATGATTATTAGACAAATTTTTATAATAAATTTATCATACACTTACAAAAGAGGATATAAACGTACGTAGTCTGACAATTTTGATTTTCGGATATTTCTTACATACAATTTGTTACGGGTTACGAGTTATTAATGGTTCTTACTGGTTGATAAATCATTAGATATATTATTCATAAATAGATTAAATTAATAATCTCATTCAAATTATGTAAGTCATTGATGCTTCCAAATAGTATAAGTTGACCTCTTTTGCGCTCTAATTTTGTGGGAGGAATTTATTAAATTCAGGACCCATGAGAGGGGTAGGGAACAAGAGCATGTGCATGTTTATGGGTCTTTTAATTCATATGGCCATTATGTTATTGTAATTTGTACCCTATTTTCCCGATCACGAGAAGAAAATTTCATCCTATTTTACAATATGTCTCAATGTTTGTGTCATATTCAAAATTTAGCCCAATCGTTTCATAGAAAAAAATAACCAAACCAGGGTCAACCGTGCAATATGATAATGACTTTTAGCCACACAAAAAAAAAAACGCAATGCGCCATCTCATGGGTCCTAATTAAGTAATTAGACACCAACAATATTTGATGACAGTTTAATTCTTCTTATGTTTACGACCAAAAAAATAAAAAATCTTCTTATGTATAGTAACTAACTATTCTTAGCCAATATCATAACTTTTTTTTTGGATTCTAAGCTTAGAGTCATATATTTATTCAGTCTAGGCCAGGTCCATTGAAAATTCAGACATATTACAAATAAAGTCGAGTAATGTAGAGTTTAGGGTAAAGTTTGTTGGTAGTCCAAACTCGATCATACAAATCTATTTATAGTTCTATCTAGCTATATTTATATAGAAAATAATGAGTGTCATGGGATCACTAAATACAAAATCCATGAGCTTTGATGATTGGAATATCCAAACGTTTTTCTTGGATCCGATGCGACGATATAACTTATTTCCTTTTAAAATTAGCCAAGTGATAAAAAAAGGGCCATGCATGCGTTTGCAAATACTAGATAAAATCTAGTAAATTTATTTAAGAACTTTACATCTTATCGATTTTTTTTTTTGGTAACATCTAATAAATTTATTTAAGAACTATACAACTATACAACTATACATTTAAATTAATTTTAAGAAATTTCAATTCTTATTGATTTAATTTCCAATATAATAATAAATGCAAGAATATTTGGAAAACATAAAAGATCCAAACTATACAAACAATAAATATGCAAATTATCTGGAGATAATACGTGTTTAGTTTTGAAAAAGCATAAGGAAAAAAAATAGCTAGCATGCTCATTTGTTTATTAAACCCCACAAATTCGAAATGCTCTTTTTTTGAAAAAGTCCGCTTAAGAGGTGAAAATTTTAAATTATGATTTCGAGTTACTGAATATGAACTCTTTACTTGCATGCATTTCTCCACGTCTAGTTGTGTTTTAGTTTATAGTTTATATTTTAAATTATGATTTTGTGTTTTAGTTTAGAGGTGAATATGAACTTTAAGTTTTTGAGGTTAAGGATAAGCAGCGTACGTAGTAACAACCATCATGCAGGTGTAGTAATTTTCATTCCAAATATTATTTTTTGACTTGTAATTTATGTATTTCAGATTTTTCGTAGGACGATTCAGTTCTTGCAATGTATAAAGAGTGGTTATTGTAATACAAAATTTGATACATGACACTATACAGATTGCAAAACAACTAAATCCAAACATGTACAAACCCAAAAGCTACATGAGCCCATTTTATGGAAAGGCCTAGTGTTACAATTTTCAGAGGCTCGTTTATATATACTTTCCAGGAAGGCCCTTTCATCTGCTCTTTCTAGTATTTTACTCTTTTTCTTTGTCAACTCTAGTATTTTACTTTTTAGAAAATAAAACAAAATATGCTGACAAAAAATGAAAAAAAAAAAACACATCAAACACATCATCACAAAAAGAATTCAGAAAATATTTGAGAATGTGTAAAATATTTTTCATTTTTTGAAAAATCTACATGGAAATATTTATGTTATACGATAATTTAGATTTTAGACATGAAATATCTAATCATACACATCTGACATCACTAAAAGGATTCAGAAAATATTTTTACGTAACTTTCCTTTATAAACCAATTAATGTTTTGTCAATTAAAATTTAATGTGAATTTAGACAGGGCTAATGTAAATTTTATAAATATCTCATCAAAAAATTCATAAAAGAGATTTATAAATATTTTAAGAGTTGTTCCTGCGATACACATTTGAAAACACTAAAAGTAGTTTAAACACTAATTCGGTTTTTTTAAGACTTTCTAAAACTAGTTTTATAACGACATAATTTGTGAACGTTCTCTCTGTCTCGTCAAATAATATATGGGACAATGTTTACACATATAACATACTGTAAAAAAAAATATTAATTTAACGGTATTATTATAATACACAAATTTGGTGCGGTGCAAGAATATGTATATACATAAATTTTTAGAAAGATTCAAAATTTTAACACATATTTTACATGCGGATATTTTTCCAGTATTGAACAAACATAAATAAAAATTTGCGAACATTTAGACTTTTTAAGTCAGAGATACACATTCAGTTAATTTTACTTAAAGTGTTAAAATTATAAATTTATTTGGTGAATACATAATTGATGACGTAAAAAATGTGTAATTTCCTTACAAAGTAGCAATGCCAAAATATTAGGAATATAAGATAATAATATAAATTAAAGAGCTTGAAAAAAATACAATATATATAAACAAATTTACAACTCTATATTTGAATAACTTTGCAATAAGCTTTTGAGTATAAATTAAACATAATGCATCACTCGAATTATCATGCATATATATATATATATATACCATGGATTTTTTTTTTCATGTTGAGCTCTCTAATTATACAAAGTCTCAAACTAAAATCTCTCCAAAACATGTTCTTAGTTTTTGTATAAAACTTTCTAAACATGGTCAAATAATATACGGGATAATTGTTATATCGCTGACGTCATTTTAAATATATATATATATATATATATAATTCAATGGTATATCTGGCATAATACACAAGATTGGTTGGGTCAATGTATATGCATAAAATTTTTTAGAAAGATTCGAAATTTTGACACGTACAATTACATGCGGATATTTTTCCCGATACTGAACAAACATACATAGAAATTACGAATATTTAGAGATTTTAAGTCAAAGATATATACGCATTTAATTCAATTTTACTAAAAGTGTTAAAAAAATCTAAATTTTCATTTTGTGAATACGTAATTAAAAAAGATATAATTTCTTCACAAATTAGTAATGCTAAAATATTAGGATTATAAGTTAACAAAAAAAAATAGAGAGCTTGAAAAATAAATATACAAAATATATACAATGTAAACTTTTTATGAACAAACTTATAACTCTATGCTTGCAATAAGTTTTAAAGTATAAATTAAACCTAATGCATCACTCACATTATCATTAGCAAAAGAATTATAATATATTTTCTTTGTGAGCCGCCAAATGTTATTATTTTTTCACTTTGAGATCACTAATTATGCAAAGTGTCAAAACCAACCCTCTCGAAAATACTTTTAAAGCAAATTCACTTCCAAAATCAAAACCTCTCTTCTTACACAAAATTTTCTCTCTGAGAGAGACAGAGAGAGCGAAAACTAAGAGCATTGAGAGACCAAAAAATCCAAAGTTTTCAACAATCTCCGATTTGATTAGCAGTGCGAAAACAACGAGAAAGCTATAAACTTTGTTTTATGGGTTTTTCTTTGTAGAACATGCACCATGCTGCGTTACGTGAACGAAGCTAATTAATCAATAAAATCTTATCCGAGATTTGTTAAGTTTGGAATGGATGAGAAGATGCAATCAACGGTGAAGAAGACGGAGCTTGAGCAAAGCCTCACTTGTCCCCTCTGTACCAATCTCTTTGATGATGCCACCACCATCTCTGAGTGTCTCCACACCTGTGAGTGATGATGACCCTTCTTTTTTTCTTGAGTTTAATTTCGTGTGATTTTATTGGAATTATCGTATGGATTCTTATTTGGGTTTGTGTCTATCTCTATGTTGTTGTCTTTGTGTTGGTTTGTTGGCTATATTAGATAATCATTGAATGAGTGTAGGTTAGAGATATTTCAGATTGATTCTGGAACTTTGAAACCAATATTATGTTCACCTTTTTGGTGAGAAGAGTTGGTCTGTTCAGGTGTTAACTTCATTATAAAGTTGTGTTTCAACATGTATCTGTGTACATCTTGAGACTTGAGATAAACTAGGTACTATATTTTGCAGATGAGGACTGTTTTATAAGGGGCTGTTTATGTCTTTGTGATTTCAAGTGATTTTGTCTCCAGTCATTTGTTGTAAGTTAGTTGAGTGTTGATAAGTCTCTTTTGGTACATTCATATGTTCTTTGGCAAGTTATGTTTCTAGTCTTATCTTTTGTGTCCAGCATATCTGAGGCTTAAGTAAAACGTTATCATATCTTGTGCCTATATATGAATTGGGCTTAAAAACTTTGTGGGTACAGTTTGCAGGAAATGCATACATGACAAGTTCATAACAGAGAGACTGCATGCTTGTCCAATCTGCAATGTTGATCTTGGTGTTTTTCCTCTCGATAAACTTCGGTATTGTCTCTTCTTTTCGTATTCTCCAATCATGTACATTTTTAGTTTAAGATTTGTCTTCTCTTCTGCTCTTATTGTGGCTTGCTTACTTCTTAACATATGCATCTATCTGTGTATTTATGTCTATGTTTATGCATTTACTGGTTACCGGAATATCAAATATGTGAGTTGAGCTATCTATGTAAGTGCAGATCGGATTACAGTTTGCAAGATTTAAGGCTAAAACTCTTCCCACCAAAGAAAGAAAGCGTAAAGGCAGGACCTGAAACTGTTGTTGCAGCCTCTTTGAAATCTTCCAAAAAGAAGAAGAAATCTCTAACTTCACTCCTGGCCTCTTCACCTGATGCTCCACTGGAGCCCAATGTGGTTGTAGAGGAGAAACAAACCGAGAAAGTGGAAGCTCGTCCGCATATCCAGAGCTCGGCTAAACCTATAATCACATTTAAGAAACGTGAAAAGAAAGCTTCAACTCTTAAGAAAAATGATTTCGAACTGCAATCCGAACAGCTTAATAAGGAGACTGAAGTTAAGGAGTACCAGTTTGATCTCAATATTGAACCAGACAATGGACTGGTCAGTATAATATGTGTATAATTAGTATTCTCTTTGTTAAATCATTTGTTTGCAACTAATGTTTACGGGATAAAATGATGCATCACAGGACGAAGCTGAAGATCATGACCCGATTCCAGTTTTAGCTGATCGTTGTAAGTCCTTGAGTATTGATAATGAAGTCGCGCCACCGAACATCAATGACACTCCTATGATTGTTGAGCCAGCAATAACTTCAAATGTTATCACTATTTCTGGCGGCGATACAGAGGAATCTGTTGAACCTAGTCACACCAACTGTGTTGTTAATAGGGAAACAGAGAACATCCCTGTCCATGTGAATCCAAACGCTGTCCCTATTAGCTCTGATAAGGACACAGAGGAAGTCTCTGGCCAGAAAGTGAACAACAATGGTAATGGAAAACAAGAACGTGCTGCTACCTCCAGATCATGCAAGAAAAAAGGTAAGAGAGTGGTGGAAAAGAGTAAGAGTTACTCTTTGAGACCCCGTAAGGATGGGAGGACGATTAATGCAGCAGCTAGTGAAAGTGCACCACAAGTTCCCATTTCCGTGGAAGCAGAAAAGAAAGTTGAAGAATGTAACAATCCAGTTTGGTTTTCACTAATGGCTTCCAGGACTCAGTAAAGTGTTTTTTTCTATCTTACTTTTCATGTCTTTAACCTATGATTCTGATTATATTTGAAGCGTTTACGACTCCGATTTGTTCTTTTTTTTTCAGGAACAAAGCTTGTCGACTTCCTCAGATCCCCGTTGGCTCCTTTAGAGTAAAGTAAGCACTAAGTTTCCAACTATAATCTCAATTTTTTTTTTCTTGTTGTAGAATGTGTGATATTGATTCTTTGATTTGTTTTTATATTCACAGAGATAGAAACATGACTGTCACATATCTCAAGAAATATCTAAAGCTGAAGCTCGGTCTCGAAAGCGAAAATCAGGTAACTACTCTTTTCTCTATCTTTGTTTCTCTCTGTCTCATGTTACTCTAATGTTTTGATCTCCTTTTGCAGGTGGAGATATGGCTAAGGGATAATGAGCCAGTGTCTTCGTCACTGACACTACATAACTTGGTGGATTGGTGGGTCCAAACAACTCCATTGCCTGAGCGTCTAAGCGTTATGGTTGGAAGCTCTGCTGCTGATTTCCTCATGGTTCTCTATTACAGTTTCAAATCTAAGTAATTCGTTCTCAGAACATCAAACTCTATTTATTCTTTTAAAACCCATTTCTTGCTGTGCAAGAAAGCATGAATAAGTTCCTTTTTAAAGACTTGCTAAGTTTAGCATCTTTCTTCATTTAACAATTGCTGAGACCTGGATATGGAAACTCTTTATTTATTTGACTTGGTTGCTTTTAAGGATTTTGAAAACGGTACCGTTTTATTTGTACCATTTCAAGAATGGCTCATTTTAGTTAGTTTAAGTTATATGTGATAAGATGCGCTAGTTTTGAGCTTTGTTTGGTTTAGTAAGGGTTAACGAAAGATCTGTATCCAAACAAGGCTCTTGTTATCTCTTCACTCTTCTTTTGCCCGCCATGGATAAAACACTGGAGCGAGCCAGAGCTTCGTGGCGGCTAAAGCTGAAATTTTTATTGTAAATTTCAATTTTTTAATGGATTTGATCACAGAAACTTTTCTCTGTGAATAAACCTTCAATGGCGATGAAACCCAGTCTCCATTTTTGCCCAACTTCTGTCACGAAGAAGTTTGTCTACTCGTTTCAAAGCTCCTTCTGCTTCCGTTTCTTAAGGTACAGTTCATCAATTTCAATAGGGTCTTGTAAAGGTGTTTCCTTTAGTTCTAGCAATAATCAAACTCCATCGAGGAAGTTTAGCATTAGTAGGGATGGTAATGGTGAGTGGTTGGAGAATTGGAACAGAATTCAGAAACGAAATCAACCTGAGCCACCAAAGTTAGTTGTAAATTATCGAAAAGAAGGGAGATTTTCTGGGTCAGGGCTTGTGAGTGGTGATAATAGTAGTAGAGATGGTGATGGTAGTACAATGGAGAAGATTGTGGAGAAATTGAAAAAGTATGGCTATATGGAAAATGATAAGGAGGTTCAGAATAAGGAGATTGAACAAGAGAGAAGGATTGAGAAAGGATCGGTGGAGGATATATTCTTTGTTGAAGAAGGGAATTTACCAAATACTAGAGGCGGATTCACTGAGGAATCTTTACTTGCTAGAGATAATGTCTTTGGAAGCAATGGAGAAGTTGGATTTCCTTGGGAGAAGATAAGTGCCAAGGAGAAGAAGGAATTGGAAGCAGAGTGGACTGCGAAGAAGGAGAATAGATACTCGTTGGCGGAAATGACTCTTCCAGAATCAGAGCTAAGGAGGTTGAGGAATTTGACATTTCGAACAGCGAGCAAGATGAGGATTCGGGGTGCAGGGGTAACTCAGGTGGCAGTGGATGCAATTAAGGAGAAGTGGAAAAGCGCAGAGATTGTGAGATTGAAGATTGAAGGAGCAAGCGCGCTTAACATGAGAAAGATGCATGATATATTAGAGGTTTGCTTCTTATGACCCCCCATTTATGTAGTTTGTTGCATAAGGCTTGTCTTTAGACTGCAAAGATCATAAACATACAATAAGTCCAATGTTCAATATGAAAGCATAAGCACAAATTTTTGTCAGATTTTGTCCAATTTTTTTTCCTTTATCTTGTTAAAATAAAGTGCTTTATTTTTCCTCTCCATGGCAGAAAAAAACTGGTGGTTTAGTGATTTGGAGGTCTGGGACTTCCATTTCTTTGTACAGAGGTGTCAGTTATGAGCTTCCATCAGGAAAATGGAACAAGCAAAGAAGAGAGGAGACGTCACCTTCTTCCTTACCTGAAACTAAAACTATGGTGGATAATAGTGATGAAAAAGTTCATGTTCCTCAACTAGAGCAGGAGAGAACTAGTGTGGAAAAGAAAGACCAGACATCTCAACGAGAAGTAGAATATGAAGATGAACTTGATGAACTGTTAGATGGTCTTGGTCCTAGGTTCATGGACTGGCCAGGAGATAATCCATTACCTGTAGATGCTGATTTGCTTCCAGGCTCCATTCCTGGTTACGAACCGCCTTTCAGGGTACTTCCTTATGGAGTGAGATCATCTCTGGGACCAAAGGAGGCAACAGCTTTGAGAAGACTTGCCAGATCTCTTCCTCCCCACTTTGCTTTAGGTATGAGATTCTAATTTTTTAACTCTTTAGAAGTCTGATAGAGTCTTTGAAGAGTAGGAGTTTCTTTTGATTTCCAGGTCGAAGTAGGCAACTCCAAGGTTTGGCAACAGCAATGGTCAGGTTATGGGAAAAAAGTATGCTAGCAAAGATTGCTATTAAGCGTGGTGTGCAATCAACTACCAGTGAGAGAATGGCTGAAGATCTCAAGGTAATAAGGACTCTTGGCTGATTTAATGTTGTTGGCAAGTTTATGTTGGCTTGCTGATTGGAGAGGAAATTATGTTATCCCCACTTTCTGGAAAAATGAGAAAGAGAGCTAAAAAGTATGTATCGATCCAGTCATGATATAGAATGTCTATCTATGATATTTCTTCAACTTTTAGTTTTAAGCATCTCTTGTTCTGTGTATACATTTCTGCTCGTTTTGCCATTTATCTGGATAGGTCGCTGAATATTTGATATCATGTTTTTGGTAAGTAACTGCAGAAATTGACAGGAGGCATACTGCTCTCTAGGAATAAAGACTTCTTGGTTTTCTACAGAGGAAAGAACTTTTTGTCACGAGAAGTAGCTGACTCATTGGTGGAGCAGGAGAGGTTTGCAAGGACTTTGCAAGACGAAGAAGAACAGGCACGCTTGAGAGGTTCATCGGCTCTGATTGTCCCATGTATTGGACCTGTGAAAAAACTTGTTTCTGCTGGTACTCTTGGTGAAACTCTTGATGCGACTGGTAAGTGGGGAAAGAATCTGGATGATGATGATCATTCAGACGAAGTGAAACAAGAGGTTGAGATATTGAGGCATGAAAATCTTGTCAGGAAGCTCGAAAGGAAACTTGCTTTTGTGAGTTCCGGACTTGCCTCTTGTTTCTTTACTCCTACCTGTGAGTTAGATTCCCATATCATGTGTTAATGAGCTGTTCTTTATATTAATGGGATTGGTTCTTCTGCTTTAGGCTGAGAGAAAGCTGTTGAAAGCTGAACGTGGTTTGGCTAAGGTGGAAGAATGTCTTAAGCCTTCCAAGCTGAGAGAAGACCCAGAAAGCATAACTGATGAAGAAAGATTTATGTTCCGCAAGCTTGGCTTGAAAATGAAAGCTTTCTTACTTCTAGGTAAATAATCAATAACAGATGAGTGTAGTCGAGTGTGTATATGCTCGGACTTGAAAAGAAACCTGAAAATGTTGCTTCAGGTAGGCGAGGAGTGTTTGATGGTACGGTAGAGAACATGCACTTGCACTGGAAATACAGAGAGTTGGTCAAAATTATTGTGAAGGCTAAAACTTTTGACGGTGTAAAGAAAGTGGCATTAGCCCTTGAAGCCGAGAGTGGTGGTATCCTGGTTTCTATTGACAAGGTTACCAAAGGATATGCCATTATCGTGTACAGGGGAAAAGACTATAAGCGTCCTACCATGTTGAGGCCGAAAAATCTTTTGACAAAGAGAAAGGCTTTAGCGCGTTCGATTGAGCTCCAAAGACGCGAGGTTCATTGATATAAAATCATCATTTGCTTTCTTAGTTGCAACTCATTAGCTGATCCGTATTCCGCTTGCATTATACAGGGTCTTCTAAACCACATTTCTACGATGCAGGCGAAAGCAAAACAGCTGAGAGCTGAAATTGTAAAGGATCTAACTCATTGTACATTGGCTTTTGTCTAATAATACTGTATCACGCATTCACTGAATAACCGTAGAATGGTAGACTAACTCGAGAACCTGCAATCATTTTATCAGGAACAAATGGAGAAGGTAACAGACAAGGGGGATGAAGAGTTATACAACAAGCTTGATATGGCTTATGCTTCTAGCGATGAGGAGACAGACGTAAGCACCTCAAATCACTTCTGTTTTTTACTTTTTTTATGGTTTTCAGTCATCACAGAATTTGTGTTTAAGGTCTCACATGGCTTGGTGCAATTCTGTAGGAAGAAGAAGATGATGATGATGATGATGCATTTCCAGAAACATATGTAGAAGGAGAAGATGGTGAAGAAGGTGTGATTCTAGCAGAAGGGGAACTATCTGAAACAGATGATAAAGATTGGGATTCAAATGAATCTGAAACCGGACTTGGTGATGATTCTGTACTCTACGGAGAGGATCTTCACAAGAAATCAGAAGATTTACCAAGCAAAAAAGTTCCTCTGCAGCATCAGAGCTAATTGAAGATAAGCATAAGAACGTTGGAAAGAGCGCTGCAACGTTAGCTTTTAGCTTTTAGCTTTTAGGAGCTAGATTGTATCTGTAACTAAAACCGTCCTCCATGGAAAATTGTAAAATTACGGTATCAAGGTTAGTAAAGTTGTAAAATTGATCTTCAAATGATTTCTCCAGATGAAATACACCGTCCAACTAAAACCGTTTAATTAATAAGCTCCAGAGTCTTAAACAGTCAAACCGTATTACAAAGAAATATTTGAACAAATTTAAGCCCTTAGTTCAAAACTACTCTGCATGGTTCGCCTCCAAAAATACTATGCTCTTCTCAACGCAGATACAAGAAAACACAATTTATATCTATCATATATAATGCGTTTTTGCGTTGGGCTAAAAATTCTCAAGGAAAGCAGATAAGATTATGAATCTCTCAGGCAATCAATTTCACCGACGAGCAAGTCTCTGCCCAGCTCCAACCAATAAAGCCTTTCCCATAGCACTAGAATGAAGCCCAAAAGCCAAAGCCACTCCTCCTACAACCATCCATTTCCAATCTACTCTGATCTGATCCTTTTGTTTCCTTGCATTCTCCATGGCTCGTCCTCTCTCTTCTTCCTCTGCTCCAGATGTTTCCACCAAATCCATGTTCAGTTTTGTGGTGATACTTGCCATCTGTGCACTCCTTGAGAGAGACATCCCTGGTTTTCTAGCGTTTTGGTATGCCCTTAAGCCAGAGCTTAGCTTCTTTACGGCTCCCCACATGCCATGACGGACTCCTAGCTTTGCTACATCTTTTGGGATTCCCATGTCTTCGTAGTGGACAAGAAGTACTTCACAAGCTGACTTATGTCCATCCCCTTTTCTGGACTCAACTGCATTTTTTCGGTATTCCACTTAGAATCAGACACGACACAATCTGGTTAAGGAAATTAGAGCTGTCAGGCAATTTAAGTGGACATACCTTCTTTAATAATCCAACTTGAAAAATAAAGCTCGACTCGCCTCGGCTTATCACGCTTTGGTAGAGTTGGATACTGTACTCCCTATGAACGTCGATACCAAAACAGTATATCAGACGAACGTTCTGCTAGTCCAAACCACTATGATATTTTGAGCCATGAGAAAGCAAAAGGAAGATAATACCTTCGTCACAGCATAATACTTTTTTCCAGATTCCCATATTCTCCTGCCAATGATGTATTCCCGATCACTACAGAAAAAAGGGAACTGTAGACAGAACAAATTAGTAATGGAGGATAGTGAATAGAAAGAGGAAGAAAAATATCAAGAGAAAGAAAAGCACAAACTACCTTTTTAATCCAATGAACAATGGTAGTTCCTGTCTGAGGATCTTCCTCCAAAGTTTTGAAGTAAGCAAGCATAGGATCCCATTTAGGTCGAAATTCATCGTCCCAGAAGAAATCCCTAACAATTTCTGGAGTTGCATCCTCAAAAACAGTTCGACTACGATAAACAACAGGACCTGTCTGACAAACAACAGAACCTTTCAGGAACTAAAACATGGTCTCAATAGAACCTTTCTCATGTGCTGTTCAAAAAGAAAACTCCCGGTTGCACATTGAAAAAAAACGTTTCAGGTGAAATAGAGTAATGATTAGCCTGGCCAACAGAATAAACACTACTATAAACCTTATGGAGTAAATAATGAAAAATAACAGTCCATATCCAACACATGGAAAAAATACAAGCCTTTCTATGGAACCGATCATGTTAAAGCAGAAAAATCTAGCTCTATGGAACCAATAATCAATAAATTTGGCTGTTCTAAGCTTAATGCATCGGGGAAGTAAAAGCAGCAGCTTGCCCAAGTATCCATACAAATACCTCAAAATAGAGTAGTGACTAAAGAGCAATGATGGTTAATATTCTTCCCATCAAAATACTTAACCTTTTGTATTGAGTAGAAATCTTAAGAATATAAAATATCTACCTACATGGAACCAATCATCAATAAGTTGGCTCGTACCTTCATACCAAAACTATCCACTACTCCTAGATGTTACAAGAAACAAATATAAAAAGCAAGTCTTTAAAAATTAGATTACCTCAGGCTCATGGCGCCAGGCTTGGTAACTCATATTAGTAGTAGACTTATCCTTCATAGATTGCCACTCCAAATTAGCATTCCCAGCTTCAAGTAGATGCAACAGATGCTCTAAGTCCTTCTCTGTCACAAAATCTTGCTCTTTCTCTGTAATTGTATCACTAGCTCTGCAATAAAATCAATCACAAGAACCCAAAAAATTGAACTACTAAATCTTAAGATAACATCAATAATGCTACACTAACATCAACTTATCAAAGGAACGTATTCAGTTCTTCGTTAGACTAACTGTGAAAATGCTTCTTCTTCTTCTTCCACCGTTGCAGACGTCGAAGCTGAAGCACCAGCATCCGATTTCTTTGAACTCGAACCGAGTCTAGACCATAGAGTACGGCAGACGGAAAAAGCAGAGAGAGCGGTGAAAGCAAGCCAAATCCGACGAGCACCAAAACCAGGCGGAGCAGTCCAAAGAAACCGAAGCTTAGAACGGAACCCTAAAAAGATAAATCCAGTCCATCTTGGACGCCAAGACCAACCAATCAAAAGCCCGATCATAACAGCGACCCAAATCGGAACTGCACATAGCAAAATGTCGACGAATGCCTCTGTAACAGAGGGTTTATTGAATAAGTCCACGAAAATATCCATAACTATTAACGAATCTGAAAAGTTATGGCCCTCTGTTTCGCCGGAGAATCGAACAACATTGAGCGGAAGCGATCCAAAGAGAATCAAAGAAGAGGAAGAAGATAGAGTTATTTCCGACTATTTATTTATTAATTTAAAAATTATTAAAATTAAATTTGGTATTTGCTGTACCGAAAAGACGTTGGCGGGTGATAGGAACAGCACAGTGGTAATGACGTGGCACGCGTCAGTTTTAGGCGCATGTGGTTTATTGTGGATAAGATTACAAGGACTGACACAGTGATATTTAATCCATAATCTTTTTTTTTTTTAATACAGTAGTTATTAATCCATAATATTAATTAGATGCTGTATGTTGACACCAAAAAATATATTTAAAAATGTTGTATCCATTATTAAATTGTTTGCCATGAACAAATATGTTCTTTCTCTTTAACCTTTTGTTGGCCATCACTATTGTGCTTGCAGTTAGAAATTGATGATGGTTCACTCAATTGCAACTGTCACACAATCACACATTGCAACAATTTCTCATGAATATATCCAATGTCACAAAGAATAAAGAAATTGTTTTCTCTCATGCACAAGTCTGAGTTCATAAAAATATTTTCCTCTTACATTTCTGCAAATCCTTTTCGATATTAACTCTATAGTATATACACATCTACTATTAGGTTTTTACTTCTTTCTCTTTGATGAATATTTCTAAACATAAATCTTCTCGCCGCAAGTTTTGAAAGAACAAATATGACTTTTCTGATTGTGTGAAAAAACGAATTGATAGTAAAGTATTAAAGTGACATTACATCCTTATTTTTTTGTAGAATTTATATGTATTTGTCGTTTTGGTTAGTTGGGACGATACCAAATGGGCCAAACCGAAAAACTAAGACGAGGCCCAACTAAGAGTATCGATCAGTTTATTCCCTTATGCCCAAAGGCAATTCTACATCGTATTGAATTAGGGGATTATAAAATCGCGGCATCATTCATCTTCAAGATAAGGTTGTTACAACAGAAATAAAGATAAGAGAGAGAGAGAAAAGAAACAGAGCAGAAGAGAGAGAAAGGAGGAAGAAAGTGATCGGCGTATAAATTCTTCTAGGCTCCGAGNTTCGGGATATAGTGGCTGATGGTACAGTCACATTATTCAAGATCCACACAAGTAAAAAACCCAGCAGATTTCCTAACTAAAGCCTTACCTGGCCTAAGTTTGAACTCTGCTGTGACTTGGTGAATGTCGCCTGAGAGGTGACACGGCTCCAGGTAACTCCTCTGTCAAGTGGCTCTCTCGCAAACCAAAAACATAAAACAGGGGTTAATACGTTTCATAAGATGGTTTATTGATAGAGAAAGATCTTAGGAAATGGGTCTAAGGAATGGGTTACCTGAGAGTAAAGGAGAGCAGAAGCGTGGCGTCTTCAGCTCAAGGTGGAGTATCTGCATGTTCAAACACAGAATGAAGTCGATCAAAGTTCTGAGTTTTGAAATCAGATCTAAGTCGAGAGAGAAAAACAAAAGAAGGTTAAGAAAGGTTACCTTGGTATACTGACGCGGCGGAAGCTCACTGGAAAGCTCGATCTTCAGCTAAATCAAGAAGAAGTTGATAGGGTCAAATCGATTCAAAAACGACTAACGAGAGAAGTAAAAGAGTTCAGAATTATACCTTCAGGGTAGCAGAAGAAGGTAGATGAGACTGAGATGGTTTTCTCTTGATCGGAGTAGATCACCGGGAAAAGGTCAGTGACGGAGAGAGTGAGGCGTTTGAGTTTTGTCCGAAAAGTGACTATGGTTTCGTCACAACAAAGGTGGAGTTTGTCATTTTGGTTAGTTGGGACGAAACCAAACTGGCCAAACTGAAAAACTAAGACGAGGCCCAACTAAGAGTATCGATCAGTTTATTCACTTATGCCCAAAGGCAATTCTACATCGTATTGAATTAGGGGATTATAAAGTCGCGGCATCATTCATCTTCAAGATAAGGCTGTTACAACATAAATAAAGATAAGAGAGAGAGAGAAAAGAAACAGAGCAGAAGAGAGAGAAAGGAGGAAGAAAGTGATCGGCGTATAAATTCTTCTAGGCTCCGAGGTTCTCCAGCTCCGGCGAAAGTTTCAGTGGTCCTCTCCAAGGTTTACGGCTTCTATTTCGTGTTCCTATACCTGGGAAAAGGGAAGAAGTAGTAACGTGAGTTAGCCATTGTTGTAAACCAAGATTGGGGTGATTCCAATCAAAAGATCATAGTGTATTCCGCAAGATAGAGCGTAGCTCTCCCCCGGACGTAGCCGACAACAGTAAACCGGGTTACCAATTCTCGTGTTAAGAGATTAGGCAACAATCGCATAACCATTAGAGTAATTAGGTTCAATTGGCCAAATGTTTTTTTGATCTGGATAATATTTTTTGTGAGGCTTAACTGAAATCATTTTTTCTACATCAATCAAACTTTTCAAACCAAAGCAAACGAGAAAAATTTATTTAATATTAAAATTTACTTAAAAGCTAAGGATATATATTTCACTAAAACTTGATTCAAGCTATAATCGAAACTGTATCAAACAATCCATAATATATTAAGTTTATTTTGAAGAAATTGTTTATAAAAAAAAAAATATTGACATGTTGCAATCTATTTTTCTTTTTAAATAACGCGTGTTTCATCTGTAATTTGTTTGAATGTTTCATTAGTTTATTAGATGGAAATTTATCCCCAACAAAGTTTTAAAATTGTTAAATAATTTATTTTTATAAAGCTAAAATTTGTAGAAAAGAGTTGAAAA
Organism: Crucihimalaya himalaica; assembly: GCA_004349715.1. Lineage (NCBI taxonomy): Eukaryota > Viridiplantae > Streptophyta > Magnoliopsida > Brassicales > Brassicaceae > Crucihimalaya > Crucihimalaya himalaica. Next base: position 5,573,011 of record SMJT01000004.1, on the reverse strand, counting down.
TAAATGAATAAATTTGATCAGTATAACCAAGAGAAACAAATGTAAGAAAAGAAGATTAAAAATAAACCAGTTATTTACAAATAAATGAAAGGAGAATATAATAGTTAGCAACATAATATTTTATTCAGTAATCTAGATGTAAAAAAGTTAGAGAGAAATAAAAAATCCATGGGTGAAGGTAGGACATCAAACTCAGACAAACCAACCAAATCATCTAACAAAACTGTAATATCTCCGTTTTAACAAGTATACATTATACTCTTAAATAAAGTATTAAAAAGTCTGGATTGGGACGTATTACTCCACTCTTTTATTTTATAATAGTTCTGTTCCGCTTTATTTTCATGTAGTAGTTAACTTTTTGTCTTTATATACTTATTTATATAAACAGTTAGAAGTTGTAACTTGTTAAGCAATCCATAGACCATTACGACTGTTGTAATCACAGCTACTAATAGTTTTTACATAGACTATAGTGCAGAAATTATACACATAAAAAAAAGGAGAAGAAATGAGAAGGGTGAGGTTTCACGTGCAGCTGTGCAGGAGAAGGGAGCGTAATGGTTGGTTGATGTGAACTCGATAAACACGTGGAGTTTTAAATCTGTGAGTGTGACAATGTGGTACAAGATTTTTGTCTGTGTTGGAAACTGGATAGATTCTTCGAGATCTGTCAGAACCTGAAGCCACTAACAATGCGCCACATATTATTCTACGGCCCATACAGGCCCATTAATATTAGGCCCTCTCTATTACGAAATCTCGATTGTGCGAGAAACGACCATTGGGGCCGTCGACGATTTTAGTCGACGATAATGTTTCTTTATTTGGCAAATACAAACCGACAACAAATAAATCTTTTTCTTCTTTTTGTCAACTAAATCTTCTCTTTTTTTGCATATTTAAAGATTTAAAGATTTATCTAGTTTGGAAAGTTGGAGCAAGTAGCAACATATAGATTATAATCAAACAACTAATGAAATGATTAAGGAATAACCAGTTCATTTGATCCACCAACTTCTCACCAATAATGACAGCTTGATCAAACAACCTCCTTTTTGAAAATAATATAATGTTATAATATGATTAGAGCCGTGACAAAATCTTTGTATAAATAAGGCGATGGTCTTGGACCCCTTCCATTATGCACAAATTCAGGGTCCCAACATTTATATTTTATTCTAATAAGTGACATGAATAAAGGTCATTGTATTGATTATTTTGAAAAATTATTAGCCAAGTTATTTTTTTCCTTTGGTTTTATTCTATATTTATAATCTACCCGTGTGATGATTTTTTTTGTATGATGTGAAGAGCCACAATTTTTTTTTTTGAAATCGCCTATGGCCCTGAAATGTTTAAGGTAAGGCTCTTGATTATGGTCTTCTCACGACCCATGGTAGGTATCATAGGCTGCGTCGAGTCTACAAAATATTATGAACAAAGAATCGTTTTAACTTATAAGCAAGTTTTAAACAAAAAAAAAAAAAACTTATAAACAAGCAAGCACAAGCACAACAGTAAGATTCTTATTTCTATGTGTACACATATAAACAAGACATACACAACATTAAATTACACACATGTACACTTCAAATCATAAGTTAAAAACACAAGCATCCCACACGTTCTCACAACGGAAACAAAACTCTCAGTTCGTTGTGACTAAAAAGACTCTTTAGCAGGCAAAAGTGGTCTCCGGTTCCAAACTTCGGATCACTTCTTTATGGTTTATCTGATCAGCATTCTGTGTGGTTTCATCATCATGGTCTTCTTTAGAGATCGCTTGAGTCTTTCGAGTTTCATGCCGCCTCGATGCTCCTTTTGCTCTGTTCCCTTCTTTTGTGTTCCTCCGTCCTAGTTTTGGCGACTTTGCTCGAGTTGGAAGAGGCTGTGTATGTACGCCATTGTAGATAAGCATAGTGAAAAGTATACGACTCAGAAACGGTTTTGAAGTATACCGGTAATTTCTATTTATGTAAATGTTGTAGTGAAATTGTAGACAACCTTGTGTGTTACCTTCTTAAGTTCAACCTTTGGAGGAGGCCCTTCGTAGTAAAACTTTGGCATTGGGTTTGCTTTGAACCTCAAACTTTTTCTTAGTTGCCTTAAGGCTGCTTCGCTTTCTTCCTTTAGATTTTGAATTCCACGCATACAAAGACAGTGGAAACAATATGTCAGAAACCTTCAACATATGTGATATGTTAATGGGCATTTTATAGCATAAAGGAAAACAACACCATACCTTGTTCCTTGCTTCGCTCTGCGTTTTCTCGGCCTCCATGGCTTGGTGTTTCTCCTCCAGTTTTGTATAGAACTGAAGAACATAATATAATTAAAAGTCACTACACAATGTATCAAAAACTTCTTAAGAGTGGAAAGGGTAGACAAGTAAGTAATTAATAAAGAATAGAAAAAGAAATGTCACCTCCTTCCGCTTCTCGGCACGCTCAGTGGATCGAAACGAAGGAGCTGCGGTGACAACAGTTCTTGATTTGGCAGACTTTGCACCAGACGTAGCGCTGTCAACAATAGTCAAAGACTTGATATCATCACATGTTCAGGAGAGAAATGGTAGAAAATTGCAAGTTGATATTTTAATGGGAAAGAAACATACTATGAAGCAACAGAGCAAGTATCTTCCTCATCTGAAAGCTTCTTGTTTTTTGGCTGCAATGGTTTCCTAGGTACCTACAGTCGCAAATAGAAACTTAGGCGTTACGGTTAGACAACGCAAACACATTTGAGAAAGTACAATATGTTACTATAGCATAAATCCTAACCTTTGTGGCCTGATTTTGTACTTTACTGTGCCCATCATCCGGAAACTTTTTCAACCCAGCTGATTCGAGAGATTCACTCGTAAACGAACGTGTAGATGAAGCGCGCTTCTCAGTCTCCAAAGAAAACGGTTGTGGAACGGTGTTCCTTGTTTTGTTATTATTCCCTCTACCTGATTTTGATGCATGCTTTGCTGACTTAGTGACATCCTTGGACTCAAAATCATCTCCTGTCGGCTTACCAACGGGGATCTCACTAGTACACTCTTTAACATCATATTCGTTAACTTCGATGTTCTCTTCTCCATATCGAAGCTCGGTATGTACATTAGCATCATCGCGTGATACTGAATCTAAGAGAGGCTCAGGAACATTTTCTTGGTTTGGATTACACGAATCGCCATTAGCATAGACCACCACACCATCTGGTTCCTTGTCCATACAGATATCTGCCACAACACAAATCAACTAAGTAAAAAAAGATAATCCAGTATTGATCATATTACACATAATGTATGTGAAACCAAGGCAAACTTACTTTGAAAGCGCGTTTACGTTACGACAAGATTCAATATTGTGATATATTTGGTCTATCACAACAAAAGAAACTATACTATGCCTCCTTATAATCACAGACAATACAACTCTAATTCCTTATTAATTAGTAAAATAACTAAAGTATACTTAGTTACCAATGATGACCAAGAATTCAACTAACCATCTAAATTATTCTCCTAAAAAGCATTAGGCTAACCAAATGTAGGGACATCAAAGACGATTACAGCTTTTTGTTCAAAGAAAGTAATATAGTATTCTAAGCATAATCAAACATACACATATAAAACAATAATCAACTATCAATTTCTCTAAAAAGATATAAATTAAACTGTACACACGCCAAAATCTTTTTGCATTAGACAAAACCAAAAGAAAATTCATTTTTTTTTTCTGCATAGTCAAGAATCAACGAAGAAAAGACACTTTGTTAAACGCATAAAATCATCATGGCTTTGGGCCAACATAAAACTTTGTGACTTTTCTTTGTTAATATTTTACTTAATGACACAACTAAATTTTAATTAAGCAAAACAAAGAACATGATAAACGAAACTCACATATTTGTTGTTTGACAACTGATACTTCTTGCATTTAAGCAGAAATGAACATGCAGCTCAAAAAATCTCAACTACTATGAACTATGAACTATTGAACTATGATCATCAATCGCAATCAACAAAACGCTTAAATCTCAAACCAAGAAGCAAAAAAGCGATCAAACATAGAGGAAATCGAAGTAGAGTATTATATTTTGCTCACCCATTTTTCTTGTGACAGAAGAGAGAAATTGTAACCGCTCCTTTTTTTTGTTCTCTCTCTCTCTCTCTTCTGTGTGTTGTGTTGTAATGAGAATGATGATACTATTGCCATTTATGTTGGCGTGTGTGTTTTATACCATCTCCTTCCTCGTCGGTGCTAACGCCGTTACTAGACATCGTTTCTTATTAGTGCTCTACTAATTAACAAATGTTAATTAGGTTTACTCGACATTAACTTTTATAGACTTTATTTTATGGTTTTAAATTTTAATAGGCTTGCTACTTTTTTTTATCAATTATATGTTGGATTGGTTAATAAAACAAGAAATAGCATACTTGTTGATGTCTAGCATCTTTCAATGATTGTTGAACTGTTTTGATTAGCAAACTCCAATAATAGCATTTGGGTTCATTTTTATTTTTATCGATTATCAATATTTATTAATATTGGAGAAATGACGAACAGAAAATTAAATTAATCTTTAAAGTACGTAAAAAATATTATGTTTATGAAAGTGTAACAAACAATGATTAAAGTCGTATAGTGAGAAAATTTCAGATTTTGATCCTCAAGTTCATCGTAAATTTTTTAACCACTAGATCATCATAAGTTGTTTTTTAATCAATTACAACAAACCCTTAAATGTTTGAATCAATGCATAATAACTATAATCCGTTTAACCTAATCAAGACTTGTGAACAAAGTTTGTAAGATGAAAGTGAAACTAGACCACGTAAATTCATTTGAGTTTGAGAGGTTATAAATGTGTAATTGTAAAATTGATTCATAATCTTATCAAGTCTTCACCAACATTAGCATAGCAAAATCGCTAAACTACAACGATTTGGTTCCTTATCGTAATATTTAAATAGCTTTCAGCTAGTGTGGGGCAAGTCGGCAATTAAGGAAAATTTCCTTATATATATTTGTGAATTGTGAACTCTATTGAATATAATCAGACAATCATTATGACCGCACAAAGGGACAAGCTATCAAACCATTATTTCCAATCTCCAATTTATAAATTTGGCTACAACTATAGTATTTTTGTGCAAGTAGGTCAAAGTACATCTGTTATATTTTGTTTACTTACACTCCATACAAAATTCATCACCATTCGTTGATTACTATATTTTTTAAAAATATTAAACTTTAAGGTCTGTTATTATCTTCAGTCATACCAAAATGGCAAGACACACAGAATTACAACATGGTTCAACGAAGCATCATTTAACTAACCAATAAAGTAAAAACATTATAACAAAAATGATTTGTGGACTTAGCAAGGAATCAAAAATTAAACAAGTATAAAAAGTAAAGTGATTATAGAAAAAGATATAACATCCTTATTGGCATTGCATCCAATCTTATTTATTGCTCTTTGATTTTGATTATCCCACACCTAAACTCTTATTGAAAAACACATTGCACCACCCTTGTTTAATATTTAATTTTAAGATAAGCATCTCATTATGTTTATATTCCTGATATGCCCTTGTTATGAGTAAAGGTCAAAATCGAATCAGTGATAGGTTCAAGGGTAATTTAGAGAATTTGAAAAGAAGACGTGGGATGATTGAGCTGTGTGTGATAGAGGTTATGCGCTGAGTGGAGTAAAAGAAAGACTATCCAACAAATAAGTGGGTCGGTCCCATTTGTCTATAGCCAAACCATAATAATAATTTCTCAAAGATGGTTACAGAAAAACAATAATAGTTTCACAAATATATAATATTTTATATTTGGGAGATGTATATAGACATCGCACTTAGCTTAAGTGATTAATATATAGGGTTTGAAGGTTTCTAATATTTGTTTTTGTAGAATTTTTCTTTCATCCGTGTGTTAAAAACGATCACAACAAAGAAATTTTTTAAACAAAATTTCCAAAAACAAATGAAACATAATTTTGATATAAGCACTAGTCTTTTCTATCAAAATATTTTGGAAACATGATTTTCTTTCAAAATATTCTACAAACCAAAAACATCTACAAGTCTTCCGCGACAACTTTTGTTAATTAAGATTCTGTGACATCATTAATACGTGTTAAAACCCAAAATAACATGCCAATACCTCAATGTTATATAAATTTGATAAATAGTTTCAAAAGCTTCAACATTCTATGTTCTTTGGTTGAAAGCATAAATCTCTAGGATCAATGTCTAGTCTATCCAATATAGACATCGAGTTTAAAATTTTTAATTATTTTTGTAAGTTTTTATAAACTTTCGCAAATTTTCACAAAAATGGAACCGTGTTTTCGGATGATAAATTACAAACATTAAAAATATTAAAAATATTTTTTTCTGTAATCTATTTTGTTAATAGATAAATAAAAAGTGTTTCACCTAATTTAATTAACAAAAGAGTTTATCAAATACAAAAGTGCTATCTCACTAATTTTATTTTTCTTATCTTTCCTTTTTTTAATAGCATAAAACATTGCACTTCAAAGAGGATATATTTTTTTTTCTGATAAAAAAAAGAGAGGATATATTCTAACTTTATACGTAAGGATGTTAGAAAAGGTACAACATCAAATACAAAAAATTGTAAAACTAACTCTTCAATTTTATGATAAGTTGAGTTTGTTTGCCAACCTTCAAATTAAACGAAACAAATACTGAATCAAAACAGTAATCAACTGAAAAAGTATCGTTAGTAAAATCACTGTGTAAAACCTTCTAATTTCTAAAAGTGTAAAATTTTAACACTGATGCTGACTAAGCATCCATGTAAGCAAAACAAAACAAATTTTAGATTATGATCGGAGTTGACTCCAAATCGTCGTCGGCGACTTAGTTTGAAGCAATGGTTGAATCGGAGAGAACGAAACACACATGTCTCCGACTTGAAATCTCCGGCGCCGATCCAATTTTCGTCAAAGGAACTTGGTTTCACTCTCGTTTCGATATCTCCGTCACCGATGGCTCCTCCTCTTGGATTTGCAATGGTAAAAAAAAATCCCTAAATTCATACTGTCACTAAGGCTTTAGGGTTTTTAGGATTTTTTTTTTTGGTTTTAATCGAAATTGAAGCGACGGAGGAGGAGGTGGCGGAGCGAGCTGCACAATGGGACCAGCCAGTATCGGAGTATTTGGAGCTCGCCGAGCAGTACTTAGGGTTTCAACAGCCTAATTCGATCTATGGTTTCTCCGATGCTCTTGAGGGATGTAAACGGGTCAGTTCATGATAATGCTACTTCTTTTGATTAGAAAGAAGCGATTTACTATCTCAAGTTAGTATTGGATCTTTTGTTTTGGTGAAGAAATGGTTTGATAATGGTTGAGTAAGTCTGAGATTTTTAGATGTTGTTTTCTCTTTGATTGTGTTTTGGTTAAAGATCTCTTGGACGTTTGAAAAGGAAGGGACTAAACTTGAATGGAGGTGGAAATGTAAACCATCACATGATAGCAAGAAGATCACAGTTGGGATCTTGGATTTTCTTATGGAGGCTAATATAAGGCTAAGTGTATGACTTACACTATATGTTCTTATATTTGGGGATTTCTTGTGATGTTTGAGAATGAATAGGCTAAGATTTATTATATTCTTTTGCCAATGGATGCGATGGATTAGATCTTAAGTTCTTTAATCTATGCTTTCTTAGGATTGGCAACTCTCAACACTTGGCGTTTACCTATATTTTGTGATTATACTCCACAGGAAGAAGTTGTGAACAAGACGAGATCTTTTGAGAAGATGAAAAGTGAAGCTGAGAGATGTCTCGCGCAAGGTGAAAAAATCTGCAAAGAAAAAACAGAGTTTGAGGATGCAACTTATGCTAAGGCATGTATTATCTAGTCTCTTAATTGCTTCATTTTTAGGGATGAGTAGTCTTTGTGAAAGGATTGTCATGTTTAGCATTGATTTTATTCCTTTATTTGTCAATGCAGTTCCTTTCTGTGTTAAATGCAAAGAAGGCAAAACTGAGAGCACTAAGGGACAAAGAAGATTCAGGGAGAGCAGTTGAAGAGGAAGAATCGACAGACAAAGCTGAAAGCTTCGAGAGTGGAAGAAGTGATAATGAGCTGAGCGAGGAAGAAACCTCAAAAAAGGCAACAAGCAGCAAAGCCCGTGGCAGGAAGAGAGCTGCACGGAGCTAAGAGATTCCCCTGCCTTGAGATTTCAGGTCAGAGTTTCCATTCTAAGTTTTGTCAAACGAATAGGTAGGAAAAGATACATCTATTGGGTGAAAAATCGCTAGAATTGTATAACTTCTGAAAGTAATTGTAATAACTTGGAGATTATATGATTGCTATAAAACTTCAAGCTTGATAACTAAGAAACGTAGACAATCACACAAACCATGTTTACAAATGGTGAAAAGACAACAATAGAAAGTTACAAAGCAAAAGAAAAAATTACAAAGACACACTTGATGAACTACTTTGTGGACAACAAATTTGACTAGTTTTTAGCGAAGCAGTGAGAGATGGGACTAAGAAGCAATTATGGTGGTTTTGGGCTTGTTTCAACAAAGATTCCTCGGTTTGCAGTGATGTAGGAACAGACATGGATTTCTCAACAAATTTACTCAGAGGCCATAGAGTTACCAACTCGCAGTAGAGAACCTCGGCCCTCACCTTAATCTGCGGCATCAGATTCTTCCTCATCATCCTCAAAAGCAACCGATGATAGCGTGGGGACTACTTTTACTCGTCTTCCTATCCTTAAGGATTGACATCTCTAACTTCAGCATATAAACTACTACATACGTTGGAGACACTGATGAATAAACTGTTTATGTTGTTGCTCATTTACTATATTTGCAAATTATGTTCACAAATGCATTGCTCTGTCTACTTTATCTTTTATGTATGCACATGGACATACAATTGAAACGTTTGATTTTGTTCATTGCAAGTATTGTGCGGTCTTTAAATAATGATGTTTAGTTTCTGCTAATAAGGTTTTAGCAATATATGGGTTAGATTCTGAAACACATGCAACTCTGGATAAAAACCGAAAACTTGTCAACTCTGGATAAAGTAGACAGAGCAATACACTCATATATCTACCTCTTATTCTGGAACCGGAATCAGACTTGGAACATACACATAGCTACAAATAAAAGGGTCAAGGTAGTCAAACGCTCCATGTCGTCCTGTCTCAATTTGTTGTCTATTCCCACCTTCATCAATTTCGTAAAGAGTGATGCAACTATACCACCTACCATCTTCTTCTACTTCTCCCTCACACCATGCCATGATATTTCTGTGCTTGCCAATAGAGTAACACGGACGAGCCATATCAGTATAGTCATATAACGCTGGAAGATTAGGGCTAGTGACGTTGAAATATTTGCTAAACGAAACAACCCCATCACTCAACTTGTTTGTTACCCACACCTCAATATCCAATGATTCTTCATCTTGGTGTAACAAAGAGAGTCTATCTCCATTGAAACAAGCTAATCTTGGAGTTTCCAAAAAAGGAGGACAAACACATATGTCCTTGAATGTTTCCATGGAGAAATCAAAGCTTAGAATAAAGCTTTCCTTCTTTGTAGCAATCCAATACATATTACCCTTCACAGACACACCTTTGCAATCCGTATCTACATCCCAATCCAACTTAGCTTTAAGAGTTCTCCACGAATCAGACGTCATTTCATAGATCTCACACTCTGGATCTGATTCATCATCATCACGGCAACAACAAGGACAAAGAAACCTCAAGATTTTGTAGTTATCACGAGATTTATTATCGTAACCGATCCCGAAGTAATCTGTGTACCTGTACCAAACCGATGGTTCGATCCGTTTGATTTTCCTGAAAACCGGGTTCCAAATTGCGAGATCGGCGCATTCTATTCGTCTGCTAGTCCTCCAATCATAAATACACAGTATTAATCCATCACAGTGAACCATATTCATAATCTCATGTGGTCTTCGAAACTGAGAGGATTCTTGTCACTGGATCCATGATATGAACCTTCTGATGCTTCTCGATCCTTATGAATCGAACCGGAGAGTGATCCAAGTGATTGTAAATGAACTTCTTGTCGGTGATGAGAGCGTACCAGTTCTTGCAAGTCAATTTGAACCGGATCAAAGATTCGGCTGGAGTTCTGTAAAGTATTTCTTCGATCATCTCAAATGGCAGCGACGGTAACAAACGCTTTGAGGAAGCCATGGACGCTTTGAAAATATTTGAATCGAATCAGAGAGATTGATTCTTCAATGTTAAGGTTTCTTGTTTCCTTCTCCGTTTCTCAGTTAGGTTTAAGAATTGAAGCGCGAATAAAGAAGAAGGAAACGAGTGATTAATTTGTGACCGAACCAATATTTGTGAATCTTTTACCTCATCAAATAGAGCAAGCGAACCGGTTACGGTTCAACCGAACCAAAATACCAATCGATGTAAAAACACTGACAAGTTAAAATTAGGGTTTGTGAGTTTCTCACTTTGATTCTTGCTTTATAAGATTCACTTCCTGTAAAATGAATCATACACCATCTCCGGCGACCAGAGCCCTCAAATATTATAACGTCGTCGATGACGTGTTCATTAAGTTGACATACGTTTCACATCATGGTCACATGAGGGAAACTTGAGGATTCGTAGTATTGAAATGTTCTTAATTTGTTGATGTTCTCCTGAACTGGTGCAACTGAAGCATCTCCGATAAATAATCTGACAAAGAGCACTTTATCCTGATTGGCTACACTTTTCAATTAACCTTTTGCTGAGATGTTCAAAGCGGAGTAACTAGCTAGCAAAAGCAAACACTGTTCATCGGTGGCGGAGGCAGGAATTTCGATATAGCTTCAGCTGGGACTAGCCCACCAAAACCATTGCCACCAATGTTTTTTTTTTTCCATATGAAACTTAGTGTTGCTGCGTGCTATACAAGTTATCATAGGATTACGTTTGAGGAAATTGTATAAAGGAGACACATTTATTTTCATTTGAACTTGGGCACTTAATGACAATGCTCATGTGAATGACATTTCTGTAGGCAAATAAACTATTTTGTAACAAGAGAAAATAAAAAATGAGTATGAAAATGTTCCTTCTTAAAGCTTAGGAACATTTTCAAGCGTAGGAAGCATCAATTACTCTCTGGAGTTATATTGGATATCTCGTTTGGTGAAGAAATGGTTTCTTAAAGCTTGAGAAATCTTAGATGTAGTCTCTCTGATTGTATTTGGTTACAGCTCTCGGACGTTTGAGGAGACAATGGGAAATATAAACCATAGCAAGAAGATCACAGTCCGGGTCTTGGATTTTCTTATGGAGGCTAATATATGTCCAAGTGTATGACTATTCACTATAATTATACGTACTGACTTTTGGGGATTTCTTGCGATGTTTCAGTATGAAAGGCCATGGATTTTATCATATTTTGTTTTTCCAATGAATATGATGAAATGTCTTTTTAATTATCTTTGTTTCTTAGAATTGGCATCTCTCAATACGTAGTGTTTACCCAACAAATGTCTACTCCACAAGATTCAGTAACTTTGATATCGATCTAAATAATTGTCATTTAATATCTAAAAAAGTATTTCGCAGTATCAGTATCAGTGTGTCCAAGTAATGCTGTAAGAAATGAGTTTATAATTAAATAAGGTCATGATGTAAAGAAAGAGCAAAGCCACTCGTCAAGATTTCTCTTTTTTTTCTTAGCAAGTCTTCTGCGAAGAATAACTTTGTGGCTGACGATATGTTCCAACAAAGATTTGGCTCTTTTCTACGATTTATCTACAAATAAGAACTGTGTAAATGATATATATATATATTCTCAAACCTTCTTACACATCATCTTCTCTAGCCAGGGAAAACTTTTGGATTTTTCTTCTCTCTACATCTGTTTTTTTCCTCTTATTAACTACATTATACTAAATCATATTTTTATAGAGAAACGTAGACAATCATGTTGATGGTGGGCTTCCAATCAAACAAATAATAATAATGAGAAGGTAGAAAGGCAGTATAAGTAGAATGGTCGTCGGACGACGTTATATTGATGTAATGGTCGCAATACAAGCTGGGTCGAGCGTGTCGTTCTTTTACAGATGGGATCGACTTAGGAGAGTAGGTCTAAGACGAGGCAAACGTGGTTCGGCTTACAGCTGTCTTGCTCGCTCTACGTTTCTAAGTCGAGGGGTGTTTCTCCCGAAAAGATCTGGATCCCTTGACACTGTTCACTAACACCCTTTTTATAGGGGTTTACAAGGGTAATTCCGTACTTAGGTTGGGACGAGGGGTAAACGTCGGATCTACCCTTCGTCGCTTATCGACGCATTGGTTCAGTGGCTGGGCCGGATTCGTGTGATGGGCTTTTGGAGGGGAAGGGCAAGGCCCATACCCAACAATGGCCCCCCCCCCTCTTCTTGGGCCGGACGCGGAAGCCCCTTTTTTCTTTTTCTCCTGAGGTCGCCCTTTCTCTTGCTTTAGGGTTTCCTTGATTCGCCTCGGATGCGCGGGAACGGTTGCGCTTGATGCGACCTTTTCGGAGGACGTGGCTTCCTGTCGCTTTGGCTTCTCTTCTCCTTATAAATACTCGCTCGGGGTAACGCACTTTCATTTTCTCTTCCATCCTGAAAGGTAACTTCTCTCTCTATCTTGCTTTGTATTTTGCTCGCTGCATCCTTTCTGTGAACGTCTTGCGCTTTTTATTTCTTTCATCGTACAATGTCTTTAAACTCCAACTCACCTATTGGGTCGCTAGACGAGTTCATAAGGGGTCGTACCCCTGGTGGGTCGGAGGACTCTTCCCGGGATCGCTCGCCCGTGGTTATCCTCAGTTCTCCCTCAGTATCTCCGGCTTCTCCTGTGAGCGCCGCTTCTCTTTCCGACGAACTGGTGAGGAGGGAAGAGTTGTCTCGTGGTGATGGTGCGGGACCTAGCTTGCCTCGTCTGACGATCGAGGTCCCTCACCTTGTGGACAGGGATTCGGACGGCTCGGCCAATGAATCGGAGGGTTCTTCTTCGTCTTCTGAGGAGGTCGAGGCTTCGTCTACTCCTCTTGGTCAGTATGTCGGTCCGGGGGATTATCTTGGATACATTGGTCCGTCGAGGTCGGATCGTTTGGCTTTGGAAGAGGTTCTCGGCCTGAACCACACGTCGAGTGGTGTCTCGCTGGTTTCCTCGTCGTCCAAGGATCGGCCATGGGCCCCGCCTCGTGGCTATATGTGTGTGTATGAGTCGTATTTCTTCGATTGCGGACTCAGATTCCCGATCCCCAACTTCCTGCTTCAGTATTGCTCTGAGCGTCAGATGGCACTGTCACAACTTGCTCCTTCGGCGGTCCATAATGCTATGGGCCTTGCCATCTTGGCCGACAAGTGTCGGGTGAAGATGAGTTACCACTTCTTCGAGGAGCTGACCACTATCGCGAAGGTGAGGAACAAGGACTGCCTTCGCTACGTGAGTGCCCTACCGAAGCATAAGATCGTTCTGGGGAAGGAGAAGTTTTCCTGCTGGGAAAAATATTATTTTTATGTCAAAATTGATGAGGCGTCCGTCGAGGATCCTTCTATGACTTTCTTTTCTCGTTGGAATCGTTTCCCTGGTAGATCTAGCTTTTGTTCTTTTGCTCGCTTATCGAGTCGTCCTTCGCTTTTTCTTGACTGTGGGTTAATTTTGCCGTGTTGTAGATCGCATCCTGAAGATAAAGGCGTTCCCACCGAACTTTAGCGAGGACGTTGAGAAGTTGAAACGTAAGTCGGAGATCGAGTGGCCAAAAGAAAGCAAGGAGGTGTCTCAGGCTAGGTCGGAGCGACGCAAAGAAGGTCGGTCGGTCGCTCGAGTTTTTTTTTTTTTTTTTTTTTTTAACGCTACGCTTGTCAGCACTAGTGAGGAAGATGACGAGGAAGTCAAAATGCCGGACATCTTGGGGCATCTTCAGTACCAACTAGTGCCAAGGGGAAGTCGGACTGATCGTCCGACGACGGGGGGAAGTCGCTGAGGGAATCTGGCATCAATCTCCCGGCGGGGTGGGAGTGATGATCAAGGGGAGGTCGAGGCGACTCCGGGCGGGTCACTTCAGCCCGTTCAGAGGAAAGACAAGGAGAAAGTGGGGCAACCGTCTGAGGTGACGCCTTCGAAGAAACGGGTCGCTCCGAGGCTCTCTTTCGTCTTGAAATGAAGCGGACTCCTCGAAGCGAGGCCGTGTTGACCCACCTACAGGGGTTGATCATTTCGTTCCGTTGGCAATATAATCGGGCGGACCGTTCGTCTGCTTCAGAGCAAGGCGGCGTGCATCGACCTCTTTCGCTATCTTCGGCGGGACTCCTCGCTGTTGATTGAGCGACCAAACTTGTGCGGGCGATCTCTATGAATCAGTGGCACAGAGTCACTTCTCGTATGGGCTTCATTAATTTTTGCTTTAATGTTGTTGCGGCCTTCTATTTCTTCCTTCTTTTTACGCCCGACTGATGCTTTGCTGCGTTATACTTCGTTCTCCGATCATTCTAGGCTGCCGACGCCGAACGAACCCAGTTGAGTGCAATACTAGACCGGCAGCTAAGGCCGCGAGGAAGGGAGGTTCCGGGCCGAGTGCGAAGGTTGCAGAGGCGCTGAAGAGGAGCGTCAGCGCAGCAGTCGGCAGACGGTTCGGCCGCTTACCAAGCTGACTTCGAGGAGAGGATGGGCGAGTTCTATCATGCAGCGGAACGTCGCTTAGGAGACGCAGCTGCGGGAGCTGGGAAAAAGTTCATGCGTCGAAGATGCGACGAGGCTGAGGGCGGCTCGAGATGAAAGGGGCGCCCGCACCGCAGAAGACGACCCGGGAAAGAGCTTATCGGGCGTTCCAGGCCCGTTTGGCCAAGATGCGACGAGTGCTTTCAGCAGAATGAAGAGCGTAGTTCTTCGAGATGCAGCTGAACAGGTCTCTGGTACGCTAAGGGTTTTAGAGGCGCTTTGACGGCGATGTGAGATGACGGTGCCTTCTCATGTAAAGAGTGATCTTGGTCGCAAAGTGGTGGAGTGGAAGAGTACGATCGCTGGGATGCCTGACCCGAGTTTTACAAAGGGCGAATTCAAGGCAACCGTGATCTCGGGCGGTAAGCGAACGCGTTCGACGGAAATTCCAGCTCCGAGCGCATGACAAATCTACCATGGGGCGAAGGCGCAGGACTTAGCGGCCACAAAAGATCGGGGGGAATCAGGAGGGGAGCTTCCCGCCCTGGACCGCTGGGGTGGACGATCAGCCAAACCCTGCTGAGAAGCACGCACCGGCGGAGGAGGCTGCTGAAGTCCGGGGAGGGGGCGGGAAATCGGTCGAGGGGGCGAGAGAGGGAGTTGCTGCAGAGGACGAGGCGGGCATCGTTCCTGATAGGGCGAGCGCTGAAGACGAGGCGACCCAACAGCCTTAGTCCTCTTCATTGTCTGCTTTCCTCCCCCCTTCTCTCTCTCTTTTTTTTATTGCAAGATTTGAACACGTGGCTTGTAATATTTGAACCGCTATTTGCCCAAGAGGGCCGCTTAGTATTTCTCGATGTTTGCGTATTCTCTGTTTCTGTCCTGAGAGTCGCGTCTTTTAATGTGGTGTCCTGTCGAAAGGTCGCGAAGGTGAAACGTTGCCTTGATTGGACGTTTGCTTGCTGCGACTCTTCAGTGCACCGCTCCATGGCCTTTATAAGTCGGCAGACTTCGTCATTTCCTGTACCTCATTTTTTTTTAGCTTCCTTCCAACGTGCCTTCTGCGCCTGTTTCTTCTACTCTGAGATATGGCTGGAGCTTCGGATGCGGTTGTTCGGCGAGCTACTTCGGCGGTGTGCATGGAGTGTTTTGAAGGTACGCTGGACTCTTGTCCGCGATGTAACGTTCGGCTGATCCAGGGGTATCGGCCGACTGGGATTATCTTAGTGCCCAGTTTCTTTATCTTTTCGTTGGACGAGCCGGAGTACTCGTCGGCTCGGCGCTTCGTTACTCAGGTTTGTTGTTTTTCCTCAATTTGCCGTGTTGTGGTTGATAGGGCGACAACTTGTGATCATCTGCTCGTCGCTTTGTTCAGATGCGGGAGTGCTACGACTGGCTGAAGCGCGACTTCGACCGTTTGGTGGGTGAGGAGCGAGCGTTGCTTGAAGAGGCATACCTCCCGGGCTACCCCGTGGGTTTTGCTGTGGCGATGGTTGAGAACGATGCGGCGGCGGTCCGCATTATGCGAAAGATGCAGCGTCTGGAGGCGCATCCCAAGGATTGGGCGATGAACGGAGTGGACGATGTACTGTCGTTGCCCGCTTGCTTCCGTCGGTTTGCGGCCGAATACAAGGGCGAGCCGCTGTTTCCAGGGGATGCGGGATTGCGCCATGATTATTCTCTTTGATTTGTTGTTGTTGTGCCCCCCCCCTTTTTTGTGTAACGACCTTGTGTTTTTGGCTTTGTAATGACTTTAAATGTTAGTCGATCGGCGAGTATTATTTGAACGCCTTTTTTAATGATAAAATCCTTGTTGTGGAGGCGTGGCATTATTGTGCGCTTGTCATGATTACTTTTGGTAGCCTTCTTGTATTCCGTGCCTACCCTTTGCGCCGTTTTTGTCGTAATCAAGGAGGCGTTTCGTTTTGGAAGAGTTACGCAGCATTGATGTCTCGGCAGTTGAGAGCTTTTAATGCCCCTGTCGCCCCCTTTGGATTCGCATTTTGCTATAAAACCGGGGGGGGGGGACTTTGCCTTTTTAGGACGTCGATTTTACTGCGAGAATTCTTCTTTGGTGAGGTCGACCTAGCTCTTGATATTCTATCGTGCTTTGTCTTGCTGTGCACTCGAGGATGTGGCCGTTCACTACGATCCCCTACCGTCCGACGCCCGGCGTTAATCCGGACAGAAGGTCGCGGCTGCGGATGCCGTGTCCTTGTTGAGGCGAGCGGATTGCTCGAGAGTTTCGTCCGTCGGGGGTGAAGGTGCCCACTTTTTTTGTGGCCACGTTGCAGGGGTTGGATGCGCAGGAGGCCGAGGACTTCCTTCTTTCGTTAAGTCGCGCGGTTTGCGCGGGACGCCTGAATCTTTTGGCTGAGCTCTTGCTCGTGTGTGTGATCCTTTGCGTGTAATGTAGATAAAACAGGAGTATAGGCGCTATGTCCAGGAGCTTGATTATATCCGTGTTTATCTGAGGGAGGAGATCGAGGAGCGTTATCCGCGGAATCCCATAGTTCGAGAAGAGAAGCTAGTTTGAAACGACAGACAAGCTGTGGCGATGATCCGGAGGATAAGGCGGCTCGAGGTGCACCCAAAGGAGTGGGTGAAACAGGATTTGAACAGCATATTCTCTATGCCGGACTGCTTCTTTCGCATGGTCGAGGAGTATGACGGCAAAGGCGCTGTTTGAGGGCGACCCGGAGGCGCGGGTGTAGCGCCCTCGTTCCCTTGTTTCTCCTCTCCCTTTTTGTGTATGTACTTTGATGGACGTACGCTCGGCGGATGTGCCGTTCTATACTTTGCTTTGTAAGAACTCTTGTTTTGTCAAGGTTGTTTTGTTTGGAATTTCTTTTGCCGCGACTATGCTTGTTGTGCGATTGCGATATTTGTGATGCGTGTGCACGGAGGTGCGAGCGCTGTGCTCGGCTTGCGTGATATACTTCAGGAGTATGTTACCTGTAGGTGCGAACCTTAGTGTTCGACTTATCCTGTGTAAATAAATAGGTGCGAGCGTCTAGCTCGGCTTATCCTGTAAATAACCAGCGCGTATACCGCTCGTGCGGGCCGGGGCCCGGCTTACGGAGTCGGTCGTGCGTGGAGTATGTGCGAGGGTGGACTCAGCTTAAATTCCCTTGACCGCTGGGAATTTCTTCCTCAGTCAGAAGGGTGCGCTAATGCTGAGCGCGTATTAGGATCGGTCGCTTGATCAGGGCGCCGACGTGTTTGGGATTGATTCTTTGAGAAAGAGATTTTTATAGAGTAATAGCTGCGCCCGGAGGCTGCCTACGTACCCTTAGCGGGATCAAGCCATTCGTAGTTCATATTTACAAAATAGGGGTCGCTGTACTAGCGCTCTAGACTTAGTAGTAATAGCGCTTTAGGTTTATCGAGTTCCAGGATCGAGGGATTGGGGAACCGCTCATCGTTATCAGCTCGTAGACGCCTGGTTTGACGACTTTGGAGATTTGGTAGGGGCCTTCCCAGTTTGCTCCTAGCTTCCCGGCGTTGACTTCGGCTGTGTTTTCGAAGACTTTCCGTAGGACGAGGTCGCCTTCGCGGAAGCGTCTGTTTTNCTCCCCCTTTTGGATGAACATCGAATACTGCTTTAGGAAGGCAGCTTTTAGTTGGTAGAAAGAGTCGATCGAGTTGGCTTCTAGTCGTGTGAACCAACTGAGCGCGGCGCCGCTAAGCTGCTCGACGAAGAGTTGGCAGCAGCCGGCGTCCTGCTCTTCTTCAGCAAACCGCGATTTTCGTCAGGAGCTGCTGAGGGTCGCTTCTTCCGTTGTAGGGGGGGAGTTTGATCTTCCCTTCGTGTCTTAGCGGTGTGCTCGTTATACGAGTGGTGAAGGGCGAGCGCTGGGTGTCTTCCAATACCTTTTCGAGTTCCAATACCTTTGTCCCCGACCCATGGGTCTTCCGGGGTCAATACATATGTCCCCGCTTTTGTATCTGGCGAAGAGTTGACTGAGTAGGTACCGACACTCGTGGGTTGAGTGGTTGGGCTTTTTGTGGAAGTCGCAGAATGGTTGTTGCCCATGGGGTGGGGCGCCCTTCGCGTCGGTATTGCGGATGTATTTGTTCCATGGCGGCGGGGGCTTCGTCTCTTGCGAGCCCACGAAGAAGGTCGCCGCTTTCCTGCTCCGTTCCTCTTTAGCGTATTCCGCGTCATAATGTTGTCGCGGCTGAAGTACTCGTCTTTCGCTTTGGCGGGAGTTGCCTTTGTAGCGTGCTTTTTAGCCATCGCAGCTTTTTCTTCTTCGACGAGGATGTGGCGCGAGGCGCGGTGCAGGGCGTCAACAAGCGAGGCGGGCTGATTAAGGGATAGGTCCTCTCGAAACTTTGATTCGTAGCACGTTGCGTTCTTGAGCGCGGCGATCGCCGTATCGTCGGGTACGTCGATTTGTGACACGTCCTCCTTGAATCGGTCGATAAATTCCCGTAGGGACTCCTTTGGTCCTTGGGTGATGGTCCATAGGTCGGCGTTGGTCTCCCCCTTTTGGATGAACATCGAATACTGCTTTAGGAAGGCAGCTTTTAGTTGGTAGAAAGAGTCGATCGAGTTGGCTTCTAGTCGTGTGAACCAACTGAGCGCGGCGCCGCTAAGCTGCTCGACGAAGAGTTGGCAGCAGCCGGCGTCCTGCTCTTCTTCAGCAAACCGCGATTTTCGTCAGGAGCTGCTGAGGGTCGCTTCTTCCGTTGTAGGGGGGGAGTTTGATCTTCCCTTCGTGTCTTAGCGGTGTGCTCGTTATACGAGTGGTGAAGGGCGAGCGCTGGGTGTCTTCCAATACCTTTTCGAGTTCCAATACCTTTGTCCCCGACCCATGGGTCTTCCGGGGTCAATACATATGTCCCCGCTTTTGTATCTGGCGAAGAGTTGACTGAGTAGGTACCGACACTCGTGGGTTGAGTGGTTGGGCTTTTTGTGGAAGTCGCAGAATGGTTGTTGCCCATGGGGTGGGGCGCCCTTCGCGTCGGTATTGCGGATGTATTTGTTCCATGGCGGCGGGGGCTTCGTCTCTTGCGAGCCCACGAAGAAGGTCGCCGCTTTCCTGCTCCGTTCCTCTTTAGCGTATTCCGCGTCATAATGTTGTCGCGGCTGAAGTACTCGTCTTTCGCTTTGGCGGGAGTTGCCTTTGTAGCGTGCTTTTTAGCCATCGCAGCTTTTTCTTCTTCGACGAGGATGTGGCGCGAGGCGCGGTGCAGGGCGTCAACAAGCGAGGCGGGCTGATTAAGGGATAGGTCCTCTCGAAACTTTGATTCGTAGCACGTTGCGTTCTTGAGCGCGGCGATCGCCGTATCGTCGGGTACGTCGATTTGTGACACGTCCTCCTTGAATCGGTCGATAAATTCCCGTAGGGACTCCTTTGGTCCTTGGGTGATGGTCCATAGGTCGGCGTTGGTCTCCCCCTTTTGGATGAACATCGAATACTGCTTTAGGAAGGCAGCTTTTAGTTGGTAGAAAGAGTCGATCGAGTTGGCTTCTAGTCGTGTGAACCAACTGAGCGCGGCGCCGCTAAGCTGCTCGACGAAGAGTTGGCAGCAGCCGGCGTCCTGCTCTTCTTCAGCAAACCGCGATTTTCGTCAGGAGCTGCTGAGGGTCGCTTCTTCCGTTGTAGGGGGGGAGTTTGATCTTCCCTTCGTGTCTTAGCGGTGTGCTCGTTATACGAGTGGTGAAGGGCGAGCGCTGGGTGTCTTCCAATACCTTTTCGAGTTCCAATACCTTTGTCCCCGACCCATGGGTCTTCCGGGGTCAATACATATGTCCCCGCTTTTGTATCTGGCGAAGAGTTGACTGAGTAGGTACCGACACTCGTGGGTTGAGTGGTTGGGCTTTTTGTGGAAGTCGCAGAATGGTTGTTGCCCATGGGGTGGGGCGCCCTTCGCGTCGGTATTGCGGATGTATTTGTTCCATGGCGGCGGGGGCTTCGTCTCTTGCGAGCCCACGAAGAAGGTCGCCGCTTTCCTGCTCCGTTCCTCTTTAGCGTATTCCGCGTCATAATGTTGTCGCGGCTGAAGTACTCGTCTTTCGCTTTGGCGGGAGTTGCCTTTGTAGCGTGCTTTTTAGCCATCGCAGCTTTTTCTTCTTCGACGAGGATGTGGCGCGAGGCGCGGTGCAGGGCGTCAACAAGCGAGGCGGGCTGATTAAGGGATAGGTCCTCTCGAAACTTTGATTCGTAGCACGTTGCGTTCTTGAGCGCGGCGATCGCCGTATCGTCGGGTACGTCGATTTGTGACACGTCCTCCTTGAATCGGTCGATAAATTCCCGTAGGGACTCCTTTGGTCCTTGGGTGATGGTCCATAGGTCGGCGTTGGTCTCCCCCTTTTGGATGAACATCGAATACTGCTTTAGGAAGGCAGCTTTTAGTTGGTAGAAAGAGTCGATCGAGTTGGCTTCTAGTCGTGTGAACCAACTGAGCGCGGCGCCGCTAAGCTGCTCGACGAAGAGTTGGCAGCAGCCGGCGTCCTGCTCTTCTTCAGCAAACCGCGATTTTCGTCAGGAGCTGCTGAGGGTCGCTTCTTCCGTTGTAGGGGGGGAGTTTGATCTTCCCTTCGTGTCTTAGCGGTGTGCTCGTTATACGAGTGGTGAAGGGCGAGCGCTGGGTGTCTTCCAATACCTTTTCGAGTTCCAATACCTTTGTCCCCGACCCATGGGTCTTCCGGGGTCAATACATATGTCCCCGCTTTTGTATCTGGCGAAGAGTTGACTGAGTAGGTACCGACACTCGTGGGTTGAGTGGTTGGGCTTTTTGTGGAAGTCGCAGAATGGTTGTTGCCCATGGGGTGGGGCGCCCTTCGCGTCGGTATTGCGGATGTATTTGTTCCATGGCGGCGGGGGCTTCGTCTCTTGCGAGCCCACGAAGAAGGTCGCCGCTTTCCTGCTCCGTTCCTCTTTAGCGTATTCCGCGTCATAATGTTGTCGCGGCTGAAGTACTCGTCTTTCGCTTTGGCGGGAGTTGCCTTTGTAGCGTGCTTTTTAGCCATCGCAGCTTTTTCTTCTTCGACGAGGATGTGGCGCGAGGCGCGGTGCAGGGCGTCAACAAGCGAGGCGGGCTGATTAAGGGATAGGTCCTCTCGAAACTTTGATTCGTAGCACGTTGCGTTCTTGAGCGCGGCGATCGCCGTATCGTCGGGTACGTCGATTTGTGACACGTCCTCCTTGAATCGGTCGATAAATTCCCGTAGGGACTCCTTTGGTCCTTGGGTGATGGTCCATAGGTCGGCGTTGGTCTCCCCCTTTTGGATGAACATCGAATACTGCTTTAGGAAGGCAGCTTTTAGTTGGTAGAAAGAGTCGATCGAGTTGGCTTCTAGTCGTGTGAACCAACTGAGCGCGGCGCCGCTAAGCTGCTCGACGAAGAGTTGGCAGCAGCCGGCGTCCTGCTCTTCTTCAGCAAACCGCGATTTTCGTCAGGAGCTGCTGAGGGTCGCTTCTTCCGTTGTAGGGGGGGAGTTTGATCTTCCCTTCGTGTCTTAGCGGTGTGCTCGTTATACGAGTGGTGAAGGGCGAGCGCTGGGTGTCTTCCAATACCTTTTCGAGTTCCAATACCTTTGTCCCCGACCCATGGGTCTTCCGGGGTCAATACATATGTCCCCGCTTTTGTATCTGGCGAAGAGTTGACTGAGTAGGTACCGACACTCGTGGGTTGAGTGGTTGGGCTTTTTGTGGAAGTCGCAGAATGGTTGTTGCCCATGGGGTGGGGCGCCCTTCGCGTCGGTATTGCGGATGTATTTGTTCCATGGCGGCGGGGGCTTCGTCTCTTGCGAGCCCACGAAGAAGGTCGCCGCTTTCCTGCTCCGTTCCTCTTTAGCGTATTCCGCGTCATAATGTTGTCGCGGCTGAAGTACTCGTCTTTCGCTTTGGCGGGAGTTGCCTTTGTAGCGTGCTTTTTAGCCATCGCAGCTTTTTCTTCTTCGACGAGGATGTGGCGCGAGGCGCGGTGCAG
Organism: Crucihimalaya himalaica; assembly: GCA_004349715.1. NCBI lineage: Eukaryota > Viridiplantae > Streptophyta > Magnoliopsida > Brassicales > Brassicaceae > Crucihimalaya > Crucihimalaya himalaica. The sequence goes on along the minus strand of SMJT01000004.1, from coordinate 5,550,374 downwards.
GGCGTCAACAAGCGAGGCGGGCTGATTAAGGGATAGGTCCTCTCGAAACTTTGATTCGTAGCACGTTGCGTTCTTGAGCGCGGCGATCGCCGTATCGTCGGGTACGTCGATTTGTGACACGTCCTCCTTGAATCGGTCGATAAATTCCCGTAGGGACTCCTTTGGTCCTTGGGTGATGGTCCATAGGTCGGCGTTGGTCTCCCCCTTTTGGATGAACATCGAATACTGCTTTAGGAAGGCAGCTTTTAGTTGGTAGAAAGAGTCGATCGAGTTGGCTTCTAGTCGTGTGAACCAACTGAGCGCGGCGCCGCTAAGCTGCTCGACGAAGAGTTGGCAGCAGCCGGCGTCCTGCTCTTCTTCAGCAAACCGCGATTTTCGTCAGGAGCTGCTGAGGGTCGCTTCTTCCGTTGTAGGGGGGGAGTTTGATCTTCCCTTCGTGTCTTAGCGGTGTGCTCGTTATACGAGTGGTGAAGGGCGAGCGCTGGGTGTTTTCCAATACCTTTTCGAGTTCAGGGGCGGAACTGGTCGCGCGATGGACTTTGGAAGACATCGCTCGAAGGAGTTCCTTCATATCGTCGATCTCCTTGTCTCTAGTGGCGGTATAATCGTCGAGATACTGCTCCGCAATGGCTCGGGGCCTGCCTGGCTCGACTCGATCGGTGGCGTAGACAGCTGTATTAGATGCCGGCCTGTTGGGGCCGCTGGGGCTATTGTTACAGGACGCATCGAGGCGTGAGCGGGTAGCGTTCGCCCGAGGCGCCGGGCGTATCGACGGCACGCCTGCAGCGCAGAGGCGATTGATTTCTTCCTGGGACGCCGGTTGTGCGTCGGTTAGAGTTTTTAGCTGGTTGGCGATTCTTGCTTCCTGAGCATTCATGCGTTCCAGTATGCTCTGAAAAAGGTCGCCTACATTTGCGCTCGATGCTTCTGGCGTGTTGTGGATGGCCGCGGCGGGTGGATTGTTTGACCTGGATGGTCGTGTATCGGGTTGGGTTGGTGCGTCAAGTCGGCTTCCTTCTTTCTCGGGTCGTTGGACGGTGGGCCGATCTTGCTGCGAACTAGTTCATTCGTCTCGCTGTGTAGGACGAGTATTTTTCGCTTGAGTTGTGGCTCCATGAGCCCATTGTGGTAGCGGTTCCGGTATTGTTGCTTCGCTTGAGGGACTCGATCGTCCGACTATTGCTTTCCCGGAGCGCTTCCCCATCAGGCGGTTCGTACTCGTGAGCGTAAGCCTTTGTCTTCTCTTGTTATGCGGGGTGAATTCGAAAAGATAGTCCCCACAGACGGCGCCAATTGTTGATGGTGGGCTTCCAATCAAACAAATAATAATAATGAGAAGGTAGAAAGGCAATATAAGTAGAATGGTCGTCGGACGACGTTATATTGATGTAATGGTCGCAATACAAGCTGGGTCGAGCGTGTCGTTCTTTTACAGATGGGATCGACTTAGGAGAGTAGGTCTAAGACGAGGCTAACGTGGTTCGGCTTACAGCTGTCTTGCTCGCTCTACGTTTCTAAGTCGAGGGGTGTTTCTCCCGAAAAGATCTGGATCCCTTGACACTGTTCACTAACACCCTTTTTATAAGGGTTTACAAGGGTAATTCTGACTTAGGTTGGGACGAGGGGTAAACGTCGGATATACCCTTCGTCGCTTATCGACGCATTGGTTCAGTGGCTGGGCCGGATTCGTGTGATGGGCTTTTGGAGGGGAAGGGCAAGGCCCATACCCAACAAATCACATAAACCATATTACAGAATGATGAGAATATTACAACTTATAACACCGAAATGTTTAATAAAAGCCACAAAACAGAAAATTACAAATAACAAACACTTCGACGAACTAGTTACCCGAGTAACAAAACCGTGGAATGATGAACTTGACGAGCTATAAACCACTCATGTTTATATGAAGTGAAGATATGTCCGATCACTAATCCACCAAATAAACCAGGTCCAAACGCTATCGCGGCTGCTATCCAATTTAGAATTGGTTCTTCCGATTTTGACAAAGATTCCTTGGGTTGTTGCGGTGAACGAACAGGGACATGGTCTTTTCCACAAATTTTCTCGAGGCCATATAGACCGTTATTATCAATGAATGAAGAACATTTTTGACTTCCAAACTGTGTGCTCTGCGGCACCAATCCTTGTAGATTATTGTGGGAGAAGTTGATGTTGGACAAAAACGAGAGGTTCCCGAGACCTCGAGGAATTATACCTCGAGGAATGTGTTGCCTGACAAGTTTAGAAGACGCAATTCGCTTAGTAGACCAATGGATCCAGGGATATTTCCGCAAAACTGGTTTCCAGAAAAATCAATGGCTTTGAAAGCTCCAAAGACCCGAGTGAAATTCGTGTCCACTCCTTTGTATACCAAATCGACTGAATCACCAGAACTATAAAAGACACGCCTCACGTAATCTGGTGATCTTGAGAATCCATCATCAATCCACACCTTTGACATGTCAGTCCAATTGGCAAAATAGTCTTGTGGCAATGACCCAACGAACTTGTTATCAGCTATGTCAATGATCCTTATACTTGGTAACCCTGAATAAGCAGAGGGATTATAGATTGAACCATAAAATGCATTTGATCGGAGCACAAGAACAACTAACAACCGCATAGACCCCAACCAAAATGGAAACGTGTCTTTGATCTTGTTTCCTCTAAAATTCAGAAATTCCAGATCCTTGCAGTTGATCAAGGATTTTGGAAATTTCCCCACCAAATTGTTGCGGCTAACATCAAGTGTTCGTAACTGAGTGCCATTGATGCATAAATCCTGTTGAAATCCACTTAGACTGTTGTTTCGCAGAATTATCTCTTCAAGATAAGTCAAACATCCAGGAACAGAACCAGTGATATGGTTGCTAGAAAGATCTAAGCGCGTTAACCACCTTAACTTGCAGATCCAGTGGGGTATTGATCCTTGAAGTGAATTTGAACCAAGATTTAACACAACTAATGATGCTTCATCAATAACTTCCACTAAATTGCCAAAGCTGGTGAAAGAATTATGAGAAAGTTGTATAGAACCCAAGTTGGAAAACTCTAATAAATGAGGTACTTGACCTTTCAACTTATTGTAAGAAAGATCAAGGTGATCGAGGTTGACTAGTTTAGATAGAGTTCTAGGGAATCGTCCTCCCAAACTGTTGTAGCTAAGATCTAAAAAAACGAGATTGCATAATTTAGATATAGATTATGGGATTAGCCCATAAAAATTGTTGTCGCCAACTTTCAACACTTGAAGCTTAGATGATGAAGAGGTATTCCCAAAATCAATAGGTCCCTTGAATTGGTTTTGGCTCAAATTAATCTCATTAACAAAGAAATCATGAGCAAGGATGAGGGAAAAGGTCGGACAAATGAATTGTCATTCCCCGTGAATGCCTTTAATTTGTGGAGTCTACTTAGGTCAGCAGAAATCGAGGATTTGTAACTTGAGTCTAATAATCATTATTTTAGTTGTAACTATGCATATATTTACTTAATATATAATATGATATAGTTTTATATTATGTGGGAATTAGGATGAATAAAACGGATGTAGGGTCTCAGATGGATCAATGGCTCTACTGCCACTTTCAGGAAACGACAGTCTTTACTGCCATCTTTAGGTTTTGATTTCTTTTAACAATTAATTTTAAATTGAAACTTGTGAAAAGACTAAATAACCTTTAAAACCTCTGAGTATTTACAGACTCAACCTACACTATTTACACTTATATCCGATTATTTGACCCATGACCCAGATCCGATAATTTTTTTTCATTTATCCTAATGTAAAAGTAAAAGTAAGTTCAAGGTTTTGAATTAAAATTGAAAGTGAACCATCATTCCTCGATTCCGACGAAACTGAGCACTCCAAATTCTTTCCTTCCTCCGTCGAGATTGTTTCCTTCAAGGTTAGTTTTCGTCGAACTCTATTCTCTCCGTTCTCTGTCGAGTAACGGTGTCGGATTCATAACTGTCGATTTTTGGGAAGGGAGTTTGTTGAGGTCCGAGTTTGTTGTTTTCAGTAAATGGCTCGTGTAAAAGAAGGTGGTGTAGTCTACGAATCAACAGAATCAGTGAGTAAGGAAGTAGGAGTCGAAGAGAATGATGGGACTGCTGGTAATGACATTTAACGACAACATTTCACATAGTTGTACTTTGTTGAACATAGTTGTACTTTACGCGGAAGTAAAGATATGATATTTAACGACAACATTCGCATAGTTGTACTTTGTTGAACATAGTTGTACATAGTTGTACTATTGCCCGAAAACACTTACAAGTTGCTTTCACCATTACCATATCACCGAGTTCGTTTTGAGACACGATCAACATAATGGTGGTGAAAAGATCTTGAGGAAGATATTCATGGAAGAAGAGTGTCTATGCCTCTTACATTTGGATGACTCGCCAACTTCAAAGTGTTTCATTATCTCTTCTTCTTGTATATGAATGAGTTTTCTTCCTGGATTTGGATGACTTTTCCTCTTCAAATTTATAACCTTGCCATTACCATACCAAAAGACACATCTGTATGTGGTGGAAACCGAAACGTGACCAAGTGAAATCGAAATGTCGCATACTGATATGCTCAAAACTAATACCCTAAAGTATCTAAGCAGTCGCTATAGTAATTTAGGGGTCGAACCACAAAGACTCAAGATAACACTCAATAGATTCAGAAATAAGAACTAAGCTAAGCAGAATAGATGAATTAAGAAATAACAAAAGCAAGTAAGTCAAAGATATGAAATCAATGGAGGAAAAGCTAGGCTTAGGGAAACTTGCAGGTAAATCAGGATTATCAAATCAAATCAATTGTCAGGAATAGATTAAGCTCCGCTTTCAAACTCGAAACACAGATGTAAAGTAAACCAACTGTCGTTGCGAAAACTATCTATGTCTAAACCTAGAATTCCAAATTCCTTTGCTTCATCACGAGCAAGCACAATTGGAAGTGAGTTCATCTCAGCTTGTTTCTTTTTGCTTTCTGAATTGTACGCTCTTAAATCAGCTTAGTTCTTCGTTAGAGTAGGTTGATTAACTGCTTGTTCTTTGCTCTTCCTCTGGTCTCTCGATGCTGCTACACCTGAAAGACAAAGGAAAAAAACGCGTAAGTAACGGAACGTAACAACGACAGTATGCGATCCGATACAAGGAGTCATCAGTCGTGCTCAAACAGCTTTTAGTCGAAATTCTATATTCGTCTAATCTACATGGTAGATATAGAAGTCCCTTAGCAACGGCGCCAAAATTTTGATAATGCTGCAAAGACTAATACCCTAAAAGTTCTAACAGTCGCTATAGTAATTGTAGGGTCGAACACACAAAACTCAAGATAACACTCAATAGATTCAGAAATAAGAACTAAGCTAAGCAGAATAGATGAATTAAGAAAAAAACAAAGCAAGTAAGTCAAAGATAGAAATCAATGGAGGAAAAGCTAGGCTTAGGGAAACTTGCAGGTAAATCAGGATTATCAAATCAAATCAATTGTC